>PVJA010001344.1:0-129753 GCA_004027025.1 Myocastor coypus
CAGAGAAACAGAGAGACACAGACAGAGACAGAGAGGAGAGAGACAGACACAGGGAGAGAGACAGAGACAGAGACAGACAGAGAGGAGAGAGACAGAGAGACAGACGCAGGGAGAGAGACAGAGAGAGACAGACACAGAGAGGAGAGAGACAGACAGAGAGACAGAGACAGACACAGAGACAGAGAGAGATGGAGAGAGACAGAGAGAGACAGAGAGAGACAGAGAGACAGAGAGAGAGAGAGAGAGAGAGAGAGAGAGAGAGAGAACTCATGCCCCCAAGGCTTAGGCCCAGTGACAGAGTTCCTCCAGCTGGGCTCTGCCTGTACTGCCTGTACTGCCTGTACTGGAGCTTTAGCTGTGAATTCATTTCTGGATTAATTCATGCCTGAAGGGACCCAGGACCCAACCATCTGCCGGAGGCCCCCTCCAGCGCACACCAGTCTTTGGGGGAGGGGCATTTTTGATTCAAACTTAACACCGTATTTCTTAATTTTTATTTCTGATTTTATTATTTAGTTGTTTGTTAGAGGGCTTTGCTACACAGCTCAGGCTTGTAGAGACCTTCCTGGCTCAGGCCCCCAGAATTGGAATGCAGTACCGGAGATCGAATTTGGGTCCTCGCACTTGCCGGGCAGGTGCTTAGACAGCTATCTCCCTGGGCTCTTTATTTCTAATTTCAAGTTACGTTTTTTCCTTGATTCTGGGTTCATATCAGCATAGAGGAGTATTTATAAATGTTTCATGATTCTAGAACTAAAGGAGGGATGGCAGAGCTAATGGTGCTTTATTAGGCTAGCATAAGTTTTACTAGTTGGTTTTAATTAACCTTTTACCTCTGGCATTGCGCTCACAGAAGTATAATCATGAATGTGAATAATTATGAGATATTGCTATCTTTTTATATTTCATGCTGCTAGAGCAAAACAGTTTTAAAATGTTAAACCTCAAATTTCTATTTTCAAATTCTCTGGTAAAACTTACAAGTCGAGTTCTCTATGCTGATAATCCTGTAATAATGCATTTGTAAACTAAGGTGTTTGCATCCTAACAGGAAGCCCAGAACTGTGATATTCTAGGTGATGAAAAGTCTCTGTGCTAACTGCTCTACTCCTACCTGGGGACTGCAATGCCACAAGACCAGGGATTGCTTAATTTTTAAAAATCTTTTATCTATTTACTTATTTATTTGGTGCAGGTCTCACTATGCAGCTCAGACTTCTGGTGACCCTTGTGTCTAAGCCTCCCCAGCACTGGGGTCATAGGCGTGTGTCACCACACCCTATTTCTGTGAGCACAACCTGAGCTTCCAGGTCCAGGGATCAAACTGAAGTATATATATAATATATATATATATATTAATATATATTTATATATATATATATTATATATTATATATGCATATTCCCTGAAAGCACTGGAATTGAATGATTATTTTAAATGTCTTTAACTTTCGGGCTGGTGACGTAGCTCAGTGGTCTAAAGCGCCTGCTTAGGCAAGCTTAGGCAGGTGTAGGGGACCAAAGCTTGATCCCCGGTACCATGTGCCACACCAGCCCTGTCCTCAGGATGGGCTGAGCTTGTAAAAAAAAAAAAAAAAAGATTAAACAGTTTTAAGCTTTTCTTTGTACCTTTCCACATTCATGAGAGACACAATACAGTACTTCAAGACTGTATGTTTGGTTTATTTCATTCAACATTATATTTTTAGGTGCACCCATTTTCCTCCCAAAGTCTGATATTTGTCCTTTTCATAGCTGAATAGTATTCCATAATATATAGTTGAAGGATGGATGGGAGATGAAGGCGTGGATCTCTTGTGAGAGGAGCACAGACCTTGCTCTGGAGAGGAACAGGGGAAAAAGAGAGAAGAATAACGGTGCGCTGTGTCTGGAGCACAATAGCCACAATTAATGTAGTCACTGTTGGCCACACAATCAGCTAAGATGAAGACTATCAACAGAATAAAAATGGGACGGGGACGGGGGAGCTGGAGGCATGGGGGGAGCTTCCCCATCTCATTTTTCTGGTAGGGAAGGGGATTAAAAGACACAGTAACGTGCTGTCGTGTGTACACGTACCTGTGGCCCCATCATGGCTGTAAACTGCACAAGCTGCAAACACTCACAAAGAATTTAAAAAAAAAAAAATGTCAGAATGGGGCTGGGGAGGTAGCCTAGTGGTCTAAGCACTGCCTGGCAAGCGCAAGGAGCCAAATTGGATCCCGGGTACCACACGTTGTGGGTGCCCTGGAAGCCCTAGTGCACTGTGCTGTCTTCAAACAGGTTGTCACCACAACCGCATGACTGGCGCATGACTGGAATCCCAGTGCTGGGGAGGCTGAGACAGGAGGATCACTATAGCAAATAAAAAAATTAATACATACATGCGTACATACATACATATTTTTTTTTAAATGTAAGAATGAAAAAAGCTTGCATCTTTGAACTTTGGTAGGTGTAACCCTTACACTGAATATGTAGGTTTCACTGGATTAAGGAATGCCTAGCAGATCAGTGGAGCACGCTGCTCCCACTGTGTCCCCTTAGAGAGTGGAGTCACCGCCTTGGGTGATAATTGTTCTCTCTCCCACTCCTCTCACAACTGTTTCCTTGGCTTCCCAGCCGGCTCGAATAAAATAGCTTAGCTCCGCTCCGCCCTCCTCCAGTGACTTTTTTCTTTTTGTCTTTTTGAGACAGGGTCTCACTATGCAGTTCACGCTGGCCTTGAGCTTACGTTTGTAGACCAGCTTGGTCTTGAACTCCCTCTGATCCTCCTGCCTCAGCCTTCCAAGCACTGGGATTACAGGCGTGTGACGTTCTTGACTGATGTGAATTCCTTCCTCTGCACAACTGGCTGACATACGTTTTCCTCTTGTAAGTTGCGAGCGTCCTATTGTATTTCTCGACCCTGAGGAGGCTGAATTGCCGTTTACTAGGGTCAATTTCTACAAATAGGACACTAGTCATAAACAATGTGTCCTCTTCAAACAAGTAGAAAAGATACCCCAAATTAAAATTCCTTAGAGGCAACAAAAGCCATGACTGTAGGCTTTTGGTTCACCATTCAGGAGAGGAGGAATACTAGCGCATCGGACTGAGCTCGGTCTTGGGAGCTGCTTTCCTATAGCAAGGGTGGTTCAGGTTATGAATCATATGTCGTAATGAGGAGCAACGCAGTTCTCCTGGATTTTTTGTCAGTGATTAGTTTGTGCACAGCGAGCTTCAGATATTTAAAGGGAAGATCGAAAGCACTAGCAGAGGAAATACAGAAATGCACAGTTATATCACTGCCTTCATAGTCTCTCCATAAAGACGCCCATGATGGAAGACTTCCAGAACTGCTCTTACCTTTCCTTGTAAATAATACAGGAAGTACACATAAGTGATCTGGCTATTGGCATGGTGAGTACCCATCATGCTCCTGGAGGCTTTGGATGAGATCAGCTGGCCTGCTGTTTTCTTGAGAAGTTACTGCCAACGTGACTCATGCCACTCACCTGTGTTTTCTTTCTTTTCTGCCTCATGTTTCTTTTCCATTTTTATTGCCTTCAGTTTATACCATATGGGGTTGGCATATCGGGTCTGCCTCGTGGTGGACTAAAATTAAATATGCTATTATTTAATCATCATCTTGATTTGAAAGATCTGAGGTGACTCCAATGCCATCATTCCTAACGACAATGCTCTGGACATCTGAACTCTCTCTAGAGATCATAAAAACATCAGAATATTAATGACTACAGAAGACAGGTGTTGGTCAGTTGCTCAGCTACGGCAGTAGCATAGAACTTTGCCAATATTGTAAAAAGAACAGCATCAAAAACTTGGTGTTGCCAAAATCATCACTACATGAAAAGGCAAGAGAAGCGTTTCCATCCCGTAGAATGAATATGAAATAGAACACATATGTGAAGAGTTATCTGCAGAGTCAAGAGTAATTGAGCAAGAAGCAGCATTTAGCAAAAACTATTTTGGGAAAACCTTGAATTTACAAAGACAAAAAATAAAACCAATTAATTTGGGGGATGAAAGTGACTTATAAAGTGTTATAATTGAGAAGATTTCTGAAAATTTAAGCCAGATGTTTGGTATAAGTTGTAAAATATACTCCCCCCAACCAAATTCAATAAAACATTTTCGTGTAAGTTAATTTGAGAGAATAGATTTTATAGCAGATAAGTGCCTGAAGAGTTAGCATATGGTCCAAAATGTAGCTCTGGGAAAACACTAGATTCTAATCTGCTGCCTCTCTTAGTTGAATAAATACTTTCTCTAAAGAATTTGGTCTTTTAATTTCTCAGTGTATTCATATTCTTACCTTTAATGGGTAAAATATTTCTAAAGTTCTTTGAAGATATAAATCCAAAATAATGATGTTTACACCTCTTTAGGCTGTTGCCAAATATTTATCTTGGCTCCTGGCTCACTGTAATTTTTATTTCAGGGTGCTTTCCCCAAGCTCTCTTAGAAGTCTCCTCATACCTGACACCCTCTATTTTCTCCAACATACAAGTCACATCCTATTCTTAAGCATTCTCTGTTGCCTAGAATGTTGGGTCCACATCCTCATTTTGAAAAACAAGAAATGTTTCCACACTCAAATGAGAGTGATTCCTTCTATTTGTGCTCATTCTATCAAACAGCATTCTTAAATACTTTCTGAAGAAGATCTGCAATACATCAGTTATTTCTCTCTCTCTTTTTTTTATGGTTACTATTACTTAATGGCATTAAAATACATCCTTGGTATATTTTGAAACTTTCTTTTAGAGAATCATATACTTTCCCAAGCAAAATCCCTTTTCTTTATTCTTGTTCTACATTGCGTTGCCATTGTGGTTCACATAGGTTTATTCTTCTCATAAATTAAAACTTTTAAGTCATTTAGAATATTTTGTCTTAAGCATAGTGCATAGCATATTAATAATGCTTATTAAGTGTAAAAATAAACAAGTCTGAATTTTCTTATAAAGTAATAGGTATTACTTTATACTTTACATATTATATGACAATAAATTAATAAGTATTGTTATATGCATATAAACTAATAAGTATAAACTAATCAGTGTTATAGATAGATAGATTATCTATCTATCTATCTATCTATCTATCTATCTATCTACCTATATCTTTTTAGAGAAGCACATATATCTTTTTAGAGAAGCACATTTTTCTGCCTTACTGAAGAAAGTTATTCCTGGGGAGTGACACAACAATAGTTACTCTATATTCACAATAAAATGTTATTCTAATGCTTAATTTTTCTGCTAAATAATTATAAATACTTGTTGGCGAATGTGTGTTTTACCTGCCAGTTTTTTTTTTTTTTTTTTTTTTTTTTTTTTTTTTTTTTTTTTTTTTTTTTTTTTTTTTTTCAGAACTGGGGATTGAACTCAGGTCCTTGTGCTTGTCAGGCAAGCTCTTATTCTACTGAGCTGTCTCCCCAGCTGCTAGCTCTTAACCGGAAAGGGGCCATATGGTATGTGAGAGAAGTTATCGAAAAAGCTGAGAACTTAAGAAAAGAAACAAAATCAATTTAATATTTTTATGAAGCTTAAATTTAGTATTTTAATATCTTTCATATTTTTAAACATTAAAAAAAGTAACAGCAGAACTTGACACTTAAAATTTGATAGTTTACTTTGGCTGAAATTCTTAAAATAAGCCAGAATTGTAAGAGGTAAAACTTCCTTATAGTCTGATTTTGAAACTATTGAAAGCTCTTTTGACACAAAGGTATCACATGCTTTGATGGTCCCATGATGGGGTAGAGTAGGAACAGTGACCCCACCTTCAGCTGTTATGTTAAAAACTATGCTGCATTAATGACTGTATAGGTGCATAAAGATCAGCAACAAAATAGATAACATAAAGCAACAAATCTTATATTTATATAATAAATTCACATGGTTTACTTTTCCATTTCCATAATCTATTGTTACTCGCAATAGACTATGCACATAAGAGTCATTTGAGCTGCCTTTAAGAGTCTACTAAGAAGTGCACGATCCCATCTCATCCTACGTACAAACATTAGCCATTTCTTTCTGGACTTTCATTTTAGTTTGCATTCATTGAGCTTGGGTCTACATTACTTTGACAAACATCTAAAGAATTGTCTCTTTGTTTTCAAATTTGATGACTGAAAAATCCACTATGATCACTGAGGAATAAACAAAAAGGAAAGTTGCAATATTGATACTATTTCTGTGAATTCATTTTGGTCCCTAGATAACAGTTGGACATGCTATTCAATCATAATTGTCCTCTCAAGTTTAAATGAGTAGTCATTCTAGTGGAAGAACAGGACATACTGTTTTGTTGGCTATGATATTCACTGTTCCATAGTAAGTGTTCATGAGTAGCTGCTGAAGAAGCAGGTAGCAATTCACTAATGGAAGTATCTGAGAGGGAATCACTGTTTAATGTGTTGATGACTAGCACCACTTCGAAGTGGGCTCCTACTATCTCAGTTTGTAGATCCAATACGTTAACAAATGTTAAAAGACTTTACACCTCTTCCTCTCTGATCACTAGAGTGAAAAATGCTACTTTTCCAATCATTATAACACAAAGTGTGGTTCTATTTTGCTGAAAATATCCATTTTATCAAGATCCATCCTATAGCATAATGTCTCTTCCCAGGCAGACAATTACAGACCTGGTGAACATGTTGTCTTCCTGAATACTGAACAATTTTGTGGAAGATATGGGTGTCTGAGTCTGTCTAGGCAACTATTACAAGCTACTGTAGACTGGGTGGCTCATAAGTACTAGAAATGTATTTCTCATGGTTATGAAGAATTGTACATTGAAGCTAAAGTTACAGACAAATTTGGTGTTCTACGAAGGCTTGCTTTCTGGTTCACAGATGGTACCTTACCTCTGTGTTCTCTTGCTCAGAAGACAAGGAAACTTTTCTGGGGTCTTTATTAAGAGGTCCATAACCTGATTCATAAGAGCTCTGCTCTTGGGACTTGATTACCTCCCGAAGTCATGCAAAGTGAGGACTATAACATAAAGCATTAGGTTTTAGTCTGTGGGTTTTGGTGGAACATAAACATTCAATCTATTGTATCAAGGAGAAAACTTACTACAGCAGCAGAGCTCCTTCTCTCTAGTTAGGAGAAGCTACACAAAGGGCTTACATGCAGCTAAAACCTAGATTGATATACATTTCTCATTGCTATGTATCAGCTATAAATCCAACAGTCAATTGTGTTTCTTTTTTTAAAATTTTATTTATTTATTTATTTTCTTGTTTCAGAACCTTTGTTTGTTTTATTCACTAATTTTTATGGCCAGCTCAGCCCACCCCGAAGGCAGGGCTGGCGCAGTGTGGTGCCAGGGATCGAACTGCGGTCCCTGAAGCTGCCCAAGCTTTCCCAAGCAGGCGCTTTAGACCGCTGAGCCATCCCGCCAGGCCCCTCAACTGTGTTTCTAACGGACTCCTCATCAGTTGTTTTGGTTATCATATAATTACTGTTATTTTCAAAAGATGCTTTTTACATTTAGAATTAATTTTTTTTTTTTTTGGTAGAAACTTCAAATATAAAGGTAAGAATCTATCAGCATTTAGATTTTGATTAAAGATAAAGATAAAGTATTAACAGTGTGTCGAGTAACTCAAGAAAGTCTTTCATATGCATGGATGGGACAGAACTTGGAGGTGTATGTGTGTCACCATTTCATTCTGCTTCTACCTGGTGTCTTATCTCTCAAATGGCACAACAGTAGCATTCATCTGTAATGCGCTGTCTGAAAATTGCATGATCATTACATTCTGTAATGTAGTGTGTGACTCTCTCTGAATTGTTTTTTTTTTTTTTTTTTCTCTAAGCCTACACTACCTGGAGAAATAAAAGGTTCTTCTATTCAGTAATTTCTTTAAAATATATCTTTCATCACACCTATGATACATTTCAGTTTCTTATTCATCTGCATCCTTTATTTCCTTTCAAAAATTGACTCAAGTTACAGATTTTGCTCATGTTCTGCTATACTTTCCTAAGGGAAAGTACTCATTGCATGGCTGTTTCAGTTAACTGTTGTCACAAAGCACTCGCTTGTTTTTATTTATTTTCATAAAACATGTGTGGGGGCCCAGCGAGATGGCTCAGTGGTCTAAAGTGCCTGCTTGGGAAAGCTTGGGCAGCTTCAGGGACCGCAGTTCAATCCCCGGCACCACATGCTGCGCCAGCCCTGCCCTCGGGGCGGGCTGAGCTGGCCATAAAAATGAGTGAGTAAACAAATAAAGATTCTGAAACAAGAAAAAAATAAATAAAATAAAAAATTCTTAAAAAAAAACGTGTGAAGGATAATAAGAAAAAAATTAAAAAACAATTTTTGATTAATCATAATAATTTCCATATAATTCTACCATATATCTCTTACTTTCTGCTTTATTAATAGATGCTGACTTGCATTTTTTAAATAAGAGTGGATCATCTGAGCTATTTGTCACAATTACTGTTTGCAAAAGATCATTAAATCAGACTGAGGAGATATCTTGGTGGTCTAAGTGTGGGCCTGGCAAGCACAACATCCCAGGTTCAATCCCTGGTACTGCATGCCGGGTACAGGTGATTACACCTGTAATCCCAGTTCTGGGGAGGCTGAGTCAGGAGGATCATGATGAGCCTGAGCTGCAGGTCAAGACTATGTACCAAATAAATAAGTAAATAATCATTAAATCCAAGTTTTACCTGGGTTGCTTATGCCAGCTGATTTTCTAGAAGGATGCACTCACAGAACTCAGTATACAGTTGCATTCAGGGCTAAGATCTGTGATAGAGACACAGTTGAATACGAGACTGGATCAGCAATAGAAAAAAAGGCGCAGGAGTTTGAGGCATGCGTGTGCCGGTGGCCGCTACTCCTTGTCTCCTGTTGGAGGTCACTGAGCGTGCCATCTCTCCACCAATGACCATAGCAGCCATGTGCATTCACTATTCCTTCCCAGGGAACCCCTTAGTTGCTAGGTTTCAACTGGAAGCTGGTCCAATCCTAGTGCAGACCAAAATTTGAGAATCACAGAAGGAAGGTACCTGCTGGCCTGCAGTCATAGTGTGTACAGTTTAGGCATAGCCAGCCAGTTTTATCAGGGAATGCCAGAGAAATCATTCTCAGGTGCTGGCAAGGGCCAACCTTGCAAGGCAAACTTTCTAGATACGTCCTCATGTCTCCTGGGTGTCTCTTTTTCTACTCAGGTGCGTGGGATGTACTTATACCTGCAGTTTTTTTTTTTTTGTCTTTTTGAGACAGGGTCTCGCTATGCAGTTCAGGCTAGCCTTGAGCTCACTTTTGTAGCCCAAGCTGGTCTCGAACTCACACCAATCCTCCATACCTGCAGTCTTATATTTAAAGAATAAAGAAAAATCTGTACATGCTTGTGTGTGAACCCACTCTCCCTGTGGAAGGGAGAGGATGTGAGTGGTACCCCAGAAATAACCCCTTCGCATTCTCAAGCAGTTAATTTGTCACTGAAACTGCAAGGGAGGTGACATACTATGGCCACAGCTGGTTGATGATTTGAGGAGAGTGTTTAAGACAGGTGCAGGTCTCTGCTGGACTGCTTACTACAGGGGGGCAAGTCCATGATGATTTGTTTATTTTCATATTCGTTATATTTTGGGTAAGATATTTTTTAGGAGGATACCAGAAGAAAGAAACAGGGTGGAAGTTGCTACTTCTTGGGGTAGCCCGAGAAGCACTTTCTTTGTAGTGCCCTTGTTTCAATCTCCTTAGGATCCTGAGGATTATTCTTGCTTTATCTTCAGTTGTGTCCATGGAAAATCCTCATTTGAGGGTGACATCCTGAGTAACTTTTTATCACTGGAATACTTTAGAAACATTGCTCTTGTGAGCCCACTGGGGCCTTGTGGACTATGGATATTTAACAGTACTTGGCTTATCATCACTGCTGGTCTCTACTGCTAAAGACAAGCATGCGCGCGCACAGACACACACACACACACACACACACACACACACACACACATACTGTTTCAAACTCTTGGCCTAGCTCAACTGCCCTGGTGAAATCTTTTTCTGAGGTGAGATGGAAGCAATATCTGAGGCAAACCATATGGTTTCGAAGTGAGTGCTAAGCAGATATGGGTGCTTCAGGGTTTAAATAATCTAAACTCCTCAAATACTATGTATTTTGATATGAATGAATACTTTTTAGAAGCTCACAGTTTTATTCAAATATACATTAAAGTAGCAGGTGCGACCCATCATGACTGTATGAGTTCTCTGGCTAGGTTCCCAACTGTGAGTCAGTAGGATTGAGGGAAGGAAATACTTCTCCATTTCGTTCCAGTGAATGCATCCTATTAAGCTTGGTCCTGTGTATGGGTTAGACTGTCTTTCAGGTGTGGTACATTTGGCACAGCCAGCCCCTCTGTGTCAGCTAGACATTGGTAACATATGTGGGGTAACACAAAGCCACAGTGCTGAAAGCAGTCAAGCTACCTCAGTCTTGAGAAAAATAGCCCATGTAGACAATTTCAGTCACTAGTTGCTAGGCAGCTTTGTGTCTCAAGATACTAACTTCACAAAAGTATAAACACTCCTACAGAGCTTGTTCAGTTCTTCTCTTCCCACCAGGAAAGAGAGGACTTCCACTTGGCCTCAATCTTGTGTCTCATCTATATTTTCCTCATCGTCATGCTGTCTTCCCCAGGATCACTGAGAGCCCCAAGGAGTCACAGCACCCCTCAGTTTCTCTCACATTTTCCCTTCTCCTTCTTTATCTCTTCTTTTGCTTCCTTTACAGCCCCTTGGAAACTGAGTGAACACTATGCCTTTCCTAGCATAATGTCTCCTGCTTGGAGTTCTGGGGATGCTTCAGTTTCACCAAGGTATTTGCACGTGTGCGTGTAATGCATATGTGATGACAATATATGTAATGACAATATTGCGTATGCAATGACAATATGTTTCACTGCTCTGTGTGTCTTTAATACTTATGTGAACGTAACTTTCCTTTTACATAGCAGTATATACTTTGATTTTTTAGTCAACATTTTTCTATTGGCATTTATCTCAATTGATGCATTTCGATTAAGTCCTATGCCAATGCAAGAGGGTATGTTAACATTTACATGTATATTCAGAATGTCTTTAATCTGTCTCACTCTAGGGCTTCTCTTAACATGAAAATCTCTGTACAGCCCTGTGCCTAAGTTCATCTGAGGATTTCAAAACATATTTTCACCCAGTCAGTTGTCAACTGTAGTGAGAACTCAAGAGCCTTCAATGACTTGTCTACAAAGATATTTGTTGATTACTCCAAGAAAAGAGATAGTGGTGCTGAGTGAACCAAATTAGCCCCAATTTTCCTTTTTTCCCCCTATGAATCTTGTTTGACAGACTTTCACAAAAATATTTAATTTTTTTCCCCCTGAGTTCAGCTGGGAGGATGAGTTTGTCAGAATTAAAAATAACCCTGTCCCCAGACATCCATAATGTGAAGGAAGTTCAAAAGAATTAAAGTGTTTAAAGATATTGTTGCTGCTGTTGCTGCTGCTGCTTACTGAAAGGTTTTAGATAGATAGAGGTAAGATAGTCTAAAGATGACTTAGTTCTCTTTGGCCTGCTTCTATTGTGTCTAATGCCTATTTAAGGCAAGAATTTTGAGACTAACAATGAAAGTATAAAATGTTATACTGCAATCAGAAAAAGTACTTAAAATTTGAAACTGTCAGAATATATTTCTCACTGGGTGATGCATTACATGGCCCCACTTTAGCTGTGTCCTTTGGCACCACCCAGACAAACTGGGCGATAGGCTTATTTTCTTTTGACTTTTTTTTTTTTTTTTCATCTGTGCTTTCAGGTATTGTGGCATACATGGTCCACAAAGGCTGTCATAACTTTTGTTCTCTCTAAAAGAAGTGCCTTCGCTTTTGTCACGGGCATGCAAAAAGTTTCATTGTGTTTTTTTTTTTTTTTATATGAATCTGGTCCATGGGCAGGTGGTGCGCTGAGATTTAAACAGCTTGACGAATGATTTGGCTGTGCATAGCAGTGTCAAATAATGTATCTCAGCTGGCAGCCTCAATGAAACAGAATAAGGCAGCTGGTTTCTGTTACTTGTTACAGTCCGTGTGCCCTCCCGGCTCCCAGGTGCGTTGGCAAGGTAGGGATCCTGCCTTTCCTCTCCCTTCTGCTTATGTTTCACCCAGAGCTGCCCACTCAAGTCTGCTTATTCAATGCTTGCAGTCACTGTCAGGAATTCCTCCTGTGTTGGGGCAGATGCATGCACTTTATTTGCAGATGTATTAAGCAATAGGATTCTAATCAACGAGTTCCCTGCAGCTAATCATGGAGGATTGAGGGAGTTTTTGCTAAAAACCCCTCTTATGAAGTAAAATAGATGCCTTCATTTTGAGGAGCTGGTGAATCTACACTTTTGTTTTAGCTTTTGATACTAACTTCTCATCATATATTTTAGACAAAATTAGTTATATACTGTTTTCTTTGCATACAAAAAATGGGGTATCATTGGCAGGTAATCTTGATCTGAAAAATACTTCCATCTACAGCAGTTGCAGAGTCCTCAGAGATTTTGAAGTAGAACAGAGTTTTTAGTTGATTAAATGAGAAGATGGCACTAAAGAGGGGAACAGGATAACCAGTTCTTGTTAGGGGAGATGTGTAATCAACTTGGTTTAGGACATTTGATTCAAGGTAGACATTAGATATTGATATAGTAGATGGTCGGGCAGACGGGTGTGGGGCTAGGAAACAGCTGGACTGGAGAGCCACAGCAGTTGAGTCACGCGGAGCAAATTTGGCCCCTGAAAGGATAAAGAGCATACAGATTCTAAAAAATCTCAGGGCCCTCAGTTCTATTGTGATGCTAGCGTAGGGCAGTACCACACCCATGTTCCCAGTGAGAGTCTGAGAAACTATGATTTGCAGTGTGCGCTAAATCCAAAGTACCCACTGGATTGTGGCAAGTCAGAGACAAAATAGCAAGATGTCCTACTGATTATTTTATATTGATTACTTATTTGGCAATACTGTAGACTTACTGGGCTAATCAAAGTGTGTTTAATTTCACTCTAACACCTATATGTTTATATATAATAGACTTGAAATCATGCACACGGCCTGCATAGTGTTTCTATTGTGTCTTTCTACAGGATACAAATCTGGCTTGATGGCCCCTCAGAGTCTGGGCTCTTTCTCATAATCATATTTTCAAATTGGCTGTCCAAACGAGGTCAGAATATGGTCTGCATATTACAATCGATTAATTTGACTCTAATTCTTATAGATTGTCTCTTTATATTTTTCTTAATGCATTTCTAAAGGAAATTTAATACATAGACATGAAAAAGCTCCATGTTTATATCTTACATTTTTGTATCCAATATGTTTTTCTGTCCCCACTATCACTTATGTGTTAATTTTGGAGGCGTAGTTATATTCAAATTCTGTTTAAAATAATACTTCACTACTGATTTGTGTTTTTATTAAGAAGGCCATACTATTTTGTGATGTAACTTTTTATTGTGATGAGTTTTAGTGATCTTAGTAGCTCATCTTTGCCCTCATTAGTTACTTGGGGGTTGCAAAATAATAATTATTATTTTTTTAAATCTAGCATTCAGATTTTTAACTAGAATGCTTTTGTAAAGAGTGCTATTCTTTCATCAGTTTGTAAACTTCAGGCTTAGTTTGCACAAGAAAGGAAGGGTTAATTTGTGATTCCTTCCCTTTCTATTCCAATTAACAAATGATTTACTAGTGCTTGTTTTCTGAGTTCACTAACATTCTCTAGTAATCAGCGAGGATTATTATTAGTTTTACAAACTTGTAGATAGCAATATAAAATTGTCCCCTCTTGGCCAATGGCAGCATCTTCAAATTCACTGAGTTCTTTTTACCAGATATGTTTGAGCTTCATTGTGTATTGTTACATTAAGATTTTCAGAGATCATTTTCTATATCTTTATCTATATCTCTATATCTATATCTATGTATTTATATCTACTCCTATACCTATGCCTATAGCTATGCCTATACCTATACCTATACTTATACCTATACCTATGCCTATGCCTATGCCTATGTCTATGCCTATGCCTATACCTATATCTATATCTATACCTATATCTATAACTATATCTATGTCTATGCCTATACCTATGGTTTATTGCTTCTGAGTGTTTTCAGTAGAAGAAAATAAGAAATACCAATTTTATTTTTGAGAGTACCATTGAATTCTTGCTGGCACTTTTGATTCAGATGCAGTATTATAAGGTTTTAATTGAAACTCATAAATTTTACCATCTGTATCTCTTTTCTTCCTAGTTAAAAAAATGCCATCTCAGTAATACTAGTGCAATTAACTTATGTTATTCCACAATGCAATGTTTTATAGTAATAATACAATTTCTTAGGTGCTACTTACATATCTTTACAGTTCCTTCTGTTGTGGGGTTGTTTCTTGCTAGATGTGTTAATAAATTATTGTGTTTTTATGTCACTTGTTATTATCTCCCTGGTTATGCCATGAACTGATTATGTACAATTAGACTCAGTTATTATACAATTTCTTGTTAGAAATATAGAAAGTAATCTTTATTTCATTTTCTTTTATGATTATAAGGATTCTTTATTGTGTTTTAAAATAGATGTAGACCAACATACATGTATGGAGAAAAATGTTTGTGTGCTCGTTCTTCGACTGTTTCTTTTCTTGATAATAATTTAAAGATTTTCCTAGGTTTTCGTTGGCTTTTTTGGGTGCACACTACCTATTCCATGTATGTGTTTATATCTGCTTGCCCTGTACCTCGCTCCCCATCGGTCCATTTCCTATTTGCGATGATGACAGTAATTCTGACAGTAATTCACGTGTACTTTTTCTATCCCACATTTTGCGTATAACAATATATATTTCTGCCGTTTATGTTTTACAAGTATAGAGAGCTCTACTACTTGCCTGTACTTTGATTTATTCAACTAGTCCCTTGATGATGGATGTTTTAGTATTTTTATTGTTCTACTACCCTAAATAGTGCTACTAAGAGTAGTCTTGAATACAGTATTTTCATATCTTCACTTGTGTATCTTTGGTATAGAATCCCTCAAGAGAAATTACTGGATCAAAGCACAAGTCCATTGTAATTTTGTAATTATACCAAAAGGGTCAAATCTGCCATATCTCCTAGGAGTTGTGTCATCTTACGGTCTCTCCAAAATATGTGGACTATGCCTATTTCTCTGTATCTACAGTCACCAAATTTATTATCACGTCTGACATTTTGTGAATAAATATGTGGAAATTGTATCTCAATTGTAGTTTTAGTAAATGAGGCATAATTATCTGCAGTAATATGTGCAGGTTCTTCATTGTGCACTTCACTGAGTTTTGGCAAATACATACTGGTGCAGTCCACACGCCAGGCAGTGTATAGTGATAGCCCTTACCCTACAGTGTTCTCTCATAGCTTGTGTCATGTGCCCCCAGAGATCACTAGTGTTCTGCTTCCTATCACCATGTATTAGTTTTGAAGCTCATCATCTTCATATAAGTAGAATTATGCAATGTAAATTGTTTTTGCTTCTCCCTTTGATCAAAGTAATATTTTTGAGATTTATCCATGTTACATTTGATAGTTTTTATTGCTAAGCAATAACTCATTGATTAAATATATCAGTCCTTATCCCGTTCATATAGTTAGATTTTTAAAGCCCATTTTATATTACTGTGATAGAATATCTTAGCATGATTAATTTATTTATAAGAAGAAATACTAAGACACAATCATCTCAAAAGTTTTGCTCTTATTCATAAAGCAGCTAGTAGCATACTTGTACAAGTCTTGCTGGATTTATGACTTTTGGGGAGACAGGTCTGTAATTGCTAAATCATGAGTAACATAAGCATTTAGATCCATGAGAAAGCACTGTATAAGTTTCCAAAGTGCCTGTGCTAATTAGCTGTCCTACTAGCAATATATGAAAGGCCCCATTGATCCAGGTACTCTTTAATACTTCATTTTAATTGTTGCCATTCTAGTATCTCTTGACATTTCATTGTGATTTGAGTTATTCTTTTACAGTGACTATATTTTAATAAACTTTACATATCCACCTATTTCGTGAAGCATAGGTTTGACTATTTGGAGAGAAATGTTGTTTGTAGTCGTTCTTTAAGTATTTTGAATATTAATCCTTTATCTGCCTGTCTGCTTGCCTGTGGTCTGTCTCTGTCTGTCTCTTTCTCCATCTGTCTGTCTGTCTGTCTGTCTGTCTGCCTGCCTGCCTGCCTGCCTGCCTGCCTGCCTGTCTGTCTGTCTGCCTGCCTGCCTGCCTGCCTGCCTGCCTGTCTGTCTGTTTGTCTGTCTCTCCGTCTCCTCCCGCTACCTCCTTATCTTTCATGAAGTTTTCTGTGCTATTCATTTTCTCACTGGTGTGTTTTGCTAAGCAAAAGTCTGGCTATGATGAAAATCAGTGTAATAGTGATTTTTGCCTTCTAAAGAAACTTCTAATCCTAAATTGCTGCAATTGTTAATATCATTCCATGTTATCATTTAGGACATTTATAATTATAGTTTTATGCTTATCACACATCACTTTAATTTAGCTTTTATATATTATTTGGCATACTGGTCTACTTTTGTTTATTCCAATGTGGACATTTAACTAGTAGTGAGCAATCTGATGGAAATATTCTCCAGTGCCCATTGGATTTCACTGGCTTTGTGAAAATTCATAGGAGTTTACTTTTAAACTATATCTTTTGATTAATTTTTGGTTTACTCTGTAACACTCTGTCTTTATTG
Source organism: Myocastor coypus (assembly GCA_004027025.1). Classification (NCBI taxonomy): domain Eukaryota; kingdom Metazoa; phylum Chordata; class Mammalia; order Rodentia; family Myocastoridae; genus Myocastor; species Myocastor coypus. The sequence goes on from PVJA010001344.1 coordinate 16,808, forward strand.
GTATGGTTTTGTGATGAGTCTTATAACTACCTAGTATAAGTTATCCAATTTTTAAAAATATACTTGCTTTGACTGCTTAAATTCTTTTATATTTCATGTACATGTTTATGTCTACTTTTTAGAAAAAAATTTTCTGAAATTTTGACTAGTGTAACACTGAATCTATAGACCAATTTGTGAAAATCAATATATTAACTAGATTGGTACTTGTTAGCATGGTAAATTTCTATCTTCTGAGTCTCTCTCAGTAATGTTTTTATGTTGTTCAGTGTAGGCATCTTTTATGGCTTTTGTTGATTTCTTCATATGTACACTATGCTACTGAAAATACATTTATTTTTATTTTTTTTTTAAATTTATTTATTTTATTTATTTTCTTGTTTCAGAACCTTTATTTGTTTATTCACTCATTTTTATGGCCGGCTCAGCCCACCCCAAGGGCAGGGCTGGCACAGCATGTGGTGCCGGGGATTGAACCGCAGTCCCTGAAGCCACCCAAGCTTTCCCAAGCAGGCACTTTAGACCACTAAGCCATCCCGCCGGGCCCCTGAAAATACATTTAAAAATAATTTTTAAGTATTTGCTGCTTATGTATGGAAATGTATTGACTTTGGGAGGATTTTGTTTATGTTCTGAATCTTTGTATAGTTACTAACTAGATTTAGAAGCTTTTAAACAGATTTTTTCTTTCTTCCTTCCTTCCTTCCTTCTTTCCTTCCTTCCTTTCATTATTTCTTTCTTTGTAATTTAGAGAAGGGTCTACAAGATGTTCAGGATCTCACTACTAGATTGGACCAGATGTAGTGATCCCCTGTTGACAGCCTTCTGAGAGCTGGGATTATAGGTGCAAGCTACCACCACACCCAGTTTCAATTGTTGTCTCAATGAGCCCTGGGGCAGATGAAACTCCTGGCCCCTGTGTCTGCTTGCAGGCACTTTATTATTTATTTATTTTTTAAAAAATATTTTTTTAATAAAAACAATGAGACTATTTCAAAACACGTTAGTAGGGCAGCCACAATAATTTATACAATGCAGTGTTGTCTTCATAGTAGTTGTTCAGATTACAAGATGCAGACATGATAGCTTTTCTAAACACTATTGGTACAAATTTTTCTTCTCACTGAACTAAGAGGAAGTAGTTGTATGCATAGTGCAATATTCCATAATAGTGGGTTATTGGTAGAACTGACAATGTCAGAAGCTGTTGGTTTAAGCTGTTTATAGCATGGCATACTAATCTGGCTTTACTTTTTATGCCTCGTGGTTAAACTTTTCTTCTGGATGGCTAAGGCCAAGTTGAAGCAAGACCTACATAACAAAATATGGCAGTTTAATCCACTGAGCTATTTGGTCAGTCTTAATAGATTTCTTAGACCTTTGCATGAAAGTGATCATAATTGAAAATAAGGACAAATTTCCTTCTCTGACTCTATGATGCTTCTTTGTGCACTGGGAAAGACTGTTAGAATGTTGACTAAAGTGGCAATAGCAAAATTCATTATACCTGGTTTTAGGAGAAAGTGGTTTTGCTCCAACATGTCACTCAAAGTATAAGGGAAAAATGGAATTTTTTCATAGATAGCTTTTTACAGTTTGTGGCCATTCTCTTCTACTTCTGTTTTTCTTTTTTTCCTAGCTTTTATTTCAACCACTAAAGATAGGTATTAGTTAAGTCCTTTTGTTGTGGGGAGGGGGGCAGTTCAACCTGCTGTATGGGTGGGGCTGACAAAGCATATGGCATTGGTGGTTGAAGCACTGTCCCTGTATGTTTGCTTAAGCTTGCCTAAGCAGGCACTGTAGACCACTGAGCTATCTCACTAACCCTAATTAAAACTTATTTTTCTGCATTTTTTGAGCTAATCAAATGTTTTTCTGCTTCTCTCCTACGAAGTTATAGTAACTGATTTTCAAATAGTACACATTTTTTTTTTTTTTTTTTTTTTTTTTTTTTTTTTTTTTTTTTTTGGCCAGGGATAAATCTCATACAGTAATGTTACATGTTACATTATTTTGCTAATATTTTGTTAAGAATTATATCTTCTTTAATCTTTCTTTCTTTGGCATAGGGTTTTGCTATGCAGCTAAGACTTGTCGTGATCCCCCTGTCTCAGCTTCCCTAGCACTGGAATTAGAGGCGTGTGCCACCAAACCAAAGTTCAGTGGCTGGCATGGCGGGAGTCTGGCATGACATGTTTTACTGGGGATCAAACCCACATCCTTTCATTTGCCAGGAAGGTACTTATACCTCTGAGGTACCTCTCCAGCCCCTGGGCTGTCTTTTAAAAAAATCTCCTTTTCAGGATTTGATATTAACACTTTTATTGGCTCAGTTATTGAGTTGGTAAAAGTTCCCCATGTGTATTCAGTTTTTATGAACAAACATACTCACTGATGCTTATTTTTCTAAGTAGAATTTTCTTTTTACTTAGTAGTTATTTGAATAAAATTTTTATTTCTTAAACATTGCATATATCATATAACTGGGAATGTTTTCCCCCTATATAACTAATACCACTGTCCTATGAATTTATTTTTGTGTCTATAACTGTTATGATTTTTATTACTATAAGAGATCTTTCAGATAGTCAACATCTTGATTTTAGGAGTCCCAAGGTTGGACTGTGATGCTCCCTGTACCATTGCATGCTGATTCATCTATAGAGGACAGAGCATCCATTTACAAATGTATACATTTAAATTAATTTCTTTATATCATTCTTTCTGCCAGTTTCAAAATCCACAAACAAAATTGAATTTTAAAATGAAATACATTAAAACATGAATAATATTTTGTAGCAATTTCTAAAACTTCTGTAAAAGACAGGAGATAGTGACAAAACATGCAGCATGGGAAACTAAATCAGTTTGATTCTAAGTGGTCAAATGTGCATTTTTAGAGCCAGTGTTCTAGAATTGCTTGGGACAGTTCTCATTGGCACAGCATGGAGAGCGGAGGCCAGCAGGGCGAGCCTGGAAGTTGCTTAGAGATCACAGCAATTGTTGAGGTGACAGGTGGTGAGAGACACTCTCCCTGTGGCAATAGGAGTGGAGCAAAGGACCCTAATGCACACAGGTAGCCAAGCGATTTCAGGAGGGTGACAGTATCTTATGAAACAGATGTCAGGTGGCATATTTTCAAGCTTTTGACAGTGCTCTCTCAGAATATGGTCTGAGCAATTGTGCCTTCCCAAAGTGAAATGGAAATTTCTGGAGGAAATGAATGATATGAAGTGGAATACTTTGTACTTCTTTGGAGGTTACTGGTTCCTCTGGTGTAAGTGGTTTTGTCTCCTACTTGTTTTATATCCTTTCCATCAGAGTATTGAAAAAAAACATTAATGGACGACTCCAGTACTTAGATTCTCTTGAAGGAAAGTATTGATGTGCATTGTAAATTAAGGTCAAGTTATTTGAACTCATTTATGTGAGTTCAGTTTGCTGAAAATCATTTTTAAAAATAATAATTGTCAAAATGGCTTTTAAAGTGTGAAATTTTCAGATTTTCTTAAAACCTTGGTGAAAAAGGTTTTGCTGTGTACTGAGATGTACTGGCATGAGCTTATTTCCTGGACATATGGATTGTAAAATAAGCTAAAGTGTGGGGAATTAAATGAGATAATTTATGCAAAGTCCCTAGCATAATGAGCACATAGTAGGCATTCCATAAATAGTAGCTATAGGCTTTAGATTCAGAAGCCATTGAAGACTGTTGTTGCAAATATGGATATTGAATATGGATCAAATTGTTCAGGAAGAGTGCATGAGAAAGAGGCGTGCAAGGGTGTAAATCTGTGAAGCGCTGGCATGTCAGGGAGGACAGGAAGGGAGGATGTGATGGAGGAGTCTGGGAAGTGATGGGGTGGGAGGCAGAAGGGAGACAGGACAGAGCTGCATCCTGCAAGCCGGAGGAGAATGGAGGCTTGGAGCTGGTGGGAAATGATTGAAGACACTGAGTGAGGGGACTCACTGGCCTGCGGGGCTCCTGGTGAGCTTCGTGAGATTGCACTGGTAGAAAAAGGGCAACCCCTTGCATGACATAATTTGTATTTTCCTGCACTCTGTGTTTCAGGGAACAACATGGAAAGACTATGGGGAAACACTGACAGTTGACTCAGAGAGCTGTGTTATTCTGAGGATACGCACGCACCCCTGAAAGCTCTCTCTGGTAACACGTAATAGATACCTGGGGACATGGACTTGGCAGGTGAGTTGCCATAATCAAGCTTTAGCAGACATAAAGTTCCTGATGAAAGGGTCTCTTCGGATAAATCATCCCAAGCCAGGAGCCATCATACACCTGCTGACTCTGAGCTTCTCAAGGGCAGAAGCATCTTGTTATTCACCTGTGTATCAAAGGGCTATCCTAAGACCTGCCACTCAGGTGATGCTCAAGGAAAGAAAAAAGACTTAAAATTGAAAGTGATTTGGCTTGGATGGACTTGAAAACCTGAGCTGTAATTTTGTGCCTTACTTAATGTAGAGCAAGGTGTCAGATTTAGGAATAGGAAAACAGTTTTAATTAGTAATAAATAGATATCCTAATGCTTAGGAGTAAGGGCCAGATGAAAATATCTTTCTTGAAGTCACAAGGTGCAGGCACAGAGTTGTTTTGCTTCTTTGTTCTTTATAGTGGACTTTGGCTTTTTCTTCATCTTCTGAATGAAGATCCAGGAGAAGTCATGTGAGGTAAAGCACTGTCCTTGGCAGGAGCAGGAATATAATGAAGCTTTTCTAAAATGCCTAAAATGCCCGTACCCTATCTATATGAATGACTAAAAGCACAGGCTAAACGCTGAGAGTGAACTTATGCCATGACAATAAGATTTTGCTTCATCTTATTGTTTACAGAAATGTAGTGTCCTATTTGTGAAGAGTTTTAATGCTGGAGTACACTGAGGGCATTTGAATTTTTAAAATTTGGACTTAAATATGTGATAAAATAATTGCTTCATGCGAAGCATGCACACTGAATTTTCAGAATGAATGGCAAGCATGTATTCAGAGTTCCTGTTACTCAACATGCTTGTAAACATTTGATGGGCAGATTTTTTCCTGTTATTGCTATTTTTTACCATGTATCAATAGGACATTGTGTTCTCTCTTGCCCTTTTCTTTTGATTGGTGGCAGTCACAGCTCTTGCTCTATGTATTTGCCTGTGTGTCTCTTCTTTGGTGAAATGTCTGCTCAATACTTCTGCACATTATTTCAATGGAAGTATTTAAAAAGTTGGTTTTAGTGTTTCATATAGTTCTGAGTCAAGCATCATCAGGTCCATAACTGAAAATGTTTTCTCCCACTCTGTGGCTTCTATTACCACTCTGTTGGAAGAGCAGAGATTTTCCATCATAATGGAGTCATCATATGCATCAACATTGTGTTTTATAAATTGTGGTTTTAATGTCATCTCTAACTGAAATGTAAACTTACTCCGTGGTCCATCACACCAATTCCAGGCAGTCCAAAGAAAGTGTGTTCCCTGAAAGGCTTGTACACAAATGTTAATAGCATTTGCTTTGTAGTGACCCCAGACTTTAGGTAACCCATATATTCCCCGAACATTGAATGGATAAATGCATTATGATATATCTATATAGTAGAGTACAATTTGATAATAAAAACAAAACAGCTATTGATCCTTGCAATAATATATTTGGATCTCAAACAAAACTATTCTGAGTGGAAGGAGCTAGAGCAAAGCAGACATTGAGACAATATATTTTCAAAAAAATATATTGTATATAAAATTATTACTGATGCATATTACTCTATCATGGAAGAAGGTAGATCAGTGGCTACCTTGGGACAAGGTGACCAGAATTGACATGGAGAACACTTGGGAATGTTGTATATGTTATTATTCCACTGGCTGTGATAATTTCACAGACACATTTTTTTGTGTGTCTCAGCTTTCCATGTTGCACAATTTAAGTGTGGGTTTTTTTTATTATATACATGTCTACCTTCCTAGAAGTATAAATACATAGATTCTAAATAGAAAAATAGCCACTAAGCACAGTGGTGCACTCATGTACTTCTAGCTGTCTATAAGACTGAGGTAGGAGCATCTGAAGTTTAAGACCAACCTGGTCAACTTAGTGAGACCCTATGCCAAAAACAACCACAGCAACAACCACAACAACAACAACCTTGGAATGTAGATTAGTGGTAGAACACCCCTGCATTCAATTTCTAGTATCAGAAAGAAAACCAGACCTTACTATTTATCTCTTAGAATTTTCTAGGAGAATATAATACTTTAAAAAGTAACATGTGTTCATCACCTATTTCAAAACTCTTCCTATTCATGAATAGATTCAATTTATTCCTTATAAAAAAGGACTGAAGAATTTCTTTTTGTGGCAATATAATGTGTATGCTTCTAGGAATCAATAAAGACAGCACATACCAACTCTAAGAGAGAACGAAAGATGAATTATGATGATACTTAAAGAGAAAACAAAAAATAATTACGTGCGTAATCAAAGAAATAGCTTATATGAATTCTTTGCAACTGCTTTAAAATAAACTAGGTTTAAGAGCATAAACACAGATGATTAGGAAGGTTCAGGAAGACGTGCAGATTTGATGAAGTTTTAGACAGAGTTTGTTCAGTACCTGCATAATGATGGCAGACATGGGCAGAGTGGCTGGAATGAGAAGTGGACCATTAGTGCTAATAAAGTGCTTGTAATGTGCAGGGACAGATTAAAGATGACAAAGGCAATGTCACTCGTGATAAATGCAAAAGCAATTGCATTTTATATATTCACTTTAAAATGCTTTCTAATTGCCTTTCTTTAGACTGACACCACAGATTGTCTATTTTTTCAAAAACATTTCTGATGAATGTCAGGGACTTCACCCCTGTGATGATGATAATTATAATTACTGAATAATCATTACAAGCTATAAAGTGAAGATGCTAGAAACTGTTGGGTTTTTTTAGTGTATAAATTTTGTTTAAAAGTTTACAAAGATTTAATATTTGCCACCCTTCTGGCTAATAGAATATCCCTTTGAAATGACTCATTTTTTTAGAGACTAATGTTGCCCTCTCAGCCAGATTGAACCCCCAGCCCCTGCGTCTGCCTAAGCAGGCGCTTTAGTCTGCTGAGCTATCTGGCTGGCCCAAGTTCTGCTATTTAGATCAAGTGGTTCCGACCTCTCACTCTGGGGGCTTCTGGTGGCCCTGCACATTTAGAAATGAGCGAGCCCCTTCCCCAAGAGTGCAAACTCTTCACATTGTTCCTAAGTTTCTGGCCATATTTTTCCTCGTCGACTGCTTGCGCCCTGTTGGGAAGGGCATGTTTCTGTGCCAAAGCTGCCTCTTCTGCCCACTACACCATGACCTGTGCAGAAGTACGTTTATCAAACATTCTATGTGCTTCTCCAACTGGTCTAGCGGAACACAGGAATTGCCTGTAACAATGGTGTTTCTTGCTATGACACTGTGTCTGTCAAGAATTATTTTTTTTAAGCAGACATACCCGTTTTCTTATTTAATTATTATTTCCTATGGGGTTACTTTGTAAAATAATAAGCTCAAATATGAACGTGTTAACTATATAAATAAAATATTATATGTATTAACTATATTATATGTTTTATGTATGGCCCTGGACCATTCTTTGTCACTCAGAACAGCTCAAGGAAGTACTCATACTTCAGATACAATCATTAACATTTTCAAGTTTTCCCTCTGATGTTTTTCTTATGATATAGGGTAATAATCATAACTATGTATTTATATTTGTTTCCTTAGAAATCATCCTCTTCATTCACAATTGCATCAAGTAACTATCACTTCTCTTGGAAATATGAGTGATATTTATGAATGTATTAATTCTAGTAATATTTATTTTGTTATTTATTTTAGAAATTCTTTAGTCGTGTTATTTAAGAAATATGCTAGCTGGGGAGATAGCTCAGTGCTATAAGTGTCTGCCTGGCAATTATAAGGTACTTAGTTCGGTTTCTGGTACCGAAAAGGAAATATAGCCTTATCAATGCAAAACAAATTAAAATAAAAGTGATAGGGAATTACTTATTTTCCCAAGCCTTTATGATAAAAAGTTGAAACTTGCATTTTCGTTCAATAGTACCCTGAGGAAACCATAGTCCTTTGTAGCAATATATAGCTTATTAACATAACCATTATTACATAATAAGACACAGACCTATGGACAACAGATCAGTGTTTATATGTGTGTATATATATGTATTTCTGCATAATCATCTTCTGGCTAATGGAATGAAAGTTTCACAGAATATAACAATGCAAGATCATAGTGTTTTAGTGAGATTTTTGTTTCTGTAACAAATACCTGAGACAAGGAGGTTATGGTGTTAATTTTGCTTACAGGTGTAGAGGCTTTATCCATAATCAGTTGGCCTATTGACAGGTAGCACACGTATTTGGGGAGGGTATAGTGCTCTTTCCATAGTCAGAGGACATAGGGGAGAAAGGGAAAGGGCTGGGAGTCCTGTCTACTGCCTTGAAGTAACACCCCCAAAACCTACAGACCTCCTGGTGGGCTCTACCTCCCAGGGATGTGCTTCCTTCCAATGCAACTCTGGGTTTCTACCTTTCACCTATAGGCCAGTGGAGATATTTAAAATCCAAAACGTAGTGTAGGGTTTCTTAAAAGCATGCATTTATTATATAAAATCTACTTTCCCTATCTTTGTAATAGTACACAAGAGAGATATAAAATTCCAGCCAGTTACCCATCCTTTAGCACAGCAATTTTGATGTGGTAGAATTGCAGACACTTATTTTCCCTTTGATGTTTTTGTATCTTCTAAATGTTCTGTATGTGATTTTCATAATCAGATTAATAAAGATAAGAAAACATGTCAGAAGCATTTTCTCAAGCCATTAACGTCACTGAAAATGTGATTTTTATGCTTACATTCATCCCAGTAGTATTTCTTATATTGTTATTTATTTTAGAGAACCTTTAGCCTTGTTATGTAAGTTGTTTAGTTACTGATGCTGTATTTTACACAATGCTATTAAAATCATTAAATGTGGGTAAGATATTATCTTAGACCACTTTATTACTCCTAAAGTTTTATTGTGAAGGAACTCTGACTCCTAACCACTGATGGGAAAGTATACATTATTAGCGCATAGTTTTAATAAAGAAAATATTAAACTATTAAGCTCTATTTAAGCTCCTAAGCACAACGTGAGCTAGCTATACTAAAAACATGCATTATTGTTCCTTTGGACAAGAGGCTGCTGAAAACAGACCAAATCTGTGTGCCCTCCTGATGAAAGGTCAGCTCTGCCGGGTCTGTAACAATGCCATTCTTCATTTGCCTGGGAATTTTACTTATGCCTTTGGGGGAAAATATTCTGGTACAGCTTTGTGTTTTGAAAGCCTATAACTCACAAAATTGCTATGCAAGGAAATTTACATTTGGGAAGGTCACACAGGTGAATAAAGCTTGTACTGATTTCAAGTAGTTTAATTAACTGATTTTTGTTCTTGCACATTTGAAAACACTTGTGCTATTTTACTGAGGTAGTTTCCAATGTTTCATGACTATATTTTGCAAGTTATGTAAAAAGAACCTACCAATAAATTATACTCTTCCAAATAAAGAGCAAATTGTCCTACAAAGAGGAGCCATAATTTCATAGGATATTTTGTTCTTTAATCATTTCTAATAAGTTCATTGACCTCAATGCCCATATTTAGAATATAACTGAAAAAGTGCAAAATAAAAAGTTTTAAATGATAGAAAAAAACAATAATTTATTTTATGGGTTTTTATTTTATAATTGTAGCATACTCCTGTTTTCCTGGAATTAATGGAAAATAGATTGTGACAGAGGTTATATTTGTTCTTTAATATCTATTTTTTACTTCCAGAAATCTAAATGTTGTGAGCCAACTTGTCATATATTAATATGGTTTAGAACTGGTAAATGAAATGTAATGAGAAATGTGTGTATTAGTGTGTGTGTGTGTGTGTGTGTGTGTGCATGCGTGCGTGTGCACGTGTGTCTATGTTTGTATGTTTCAGAGGCAAACTTTTATCAGTCTTAATTCATCCACCTAGTTGCGTGTAGTTGATATACATCTAAGCATCATTGTCCTCAACTTGAGAATGAAATTTTAAAAGCACTAGAGCAATTAAGCAAGTTCTCTGACAGTCCTTGCCGCCGTATTTCCTCTCCACAAATCTTATTCTGCTACCTCTAGGATTATTAGCAAGTATACAAATAATTTTTTTTTATATTCAAATTGGTAATTTTCATGGTCTATGTTACCAGAACTAAAATAAATTCTCATGATTCATGAGCCTCTGGTAAGCTTTTCTCTTTGTATATTATTAACATATTTTAGACTTCATTTATATCACTAGATGTCCATAAAGTATCTACGTATGTACAGAATATTATATTAAATTTCATTATATTTTTAACACAAACAGGGATACAAAAAAGCTAGAGACTTGAGACATGGAAAGGATTGCCTTGTTGTTGATGATATATTCTTAGCTGAAGTAACATGGGAGAAATACTGAATTTATACACTTTCGCTTGATGTTGTATCACTTGTAGTACTGACAGGGTTATAATTAAGGAAGTTTCTCATCACAGAGAACATATTAAAGGATACAGTACATGCAATGAAAGAAGACAGGTGCTCCTTGCTTGATAGATTGTGCGTGGACATTTTGTAGTTGAGCATTCTGAAACCCTGATCTCTTGATCTCTTGGGACCCAGCCAACCTTCAACTTAGTTGTTTGTTTCTTAGTCAACGTGCGGATAAGCAGCAGGACCACGGGGCTGTGTGGCCAAGATTTTATTCATTTATTTTTGTATTAAAATGATTATTTTTAGTTTCTTTGTATATTTCAGACATACACAATGTTAACATTCTTCATAAGGAATTTTTACATGTACTCAATGTATCTTGCTTCTTTTTCCCCATTCCCTTCCTCTTCCTTCAATCTCTTTTCCTTTCCTTATTTATAAAAGCTTTGTTTCCGTTTTTCCCTTCTATTCTATTTTTTGTACCTTTTTCCTTTCTTCTCTTCCTTGCACCCCTCCCTTGTTCATTTTCTCAAGTGAACATTTTCTTTCTACTTCCAAAAGAAGTACGTTATACACTTTGGTCTACTTACACTTTCAGTTCCTCATGGCAGGGAAACAATAAAATACTTAAACATAATGTCCAATTTATTTCACTTAAGAGTATGGTCTCAAAGTCCACCCAGGTTGCAAGTATATTCTTTTTTTTGGAATAATAGTACTCCACTATATTTTTAATTCATTTTGAAACTGTTTCATTGCCATTTTTCTCATGAAAGTGACCAAGATTTTAAGTTGATGAAATGTAAATGCTTTTTGACCAAGCAGTTTGAAGGCTATTGCAGTATAGCCTGAAGAAGCTGATTTCATCACTGTCAGTGGGGGTTGAGGATTGCCTTGGTTAATTTTAGTTATTTTCACTGCAGTTCTAAGCATTTCTTCTCTTTTTTCCCCTCTCCACTATTTTATTTTATTTTATTTTTTGCAGAACTGGGATTGAACTCTGGTCCTTGCATTTGCCAGGCAAGTGCTTATTCTACTGAGCCATCTCCCCAGCACCCCCCTCCACTAATTTAAATGGGGAAGTATACTCATGGCCTTTCTTGGCATGGACATTGAGCCATGACTTATCTGAGCATCTCATGGGACATTGTCAGTTGACTTAAGGTTGACCTTTCACAAACTGAACTGGGACAACCAGAGACTTCTTTGTGTCCTTGCTTTTCTTTTTTTTAAAATTAAACTTATCTTTTCAGTTCACATGTAAAAATAAAAATGCACAACTGATGGGGTAATATGGTCTTTCATTACCTTTATATATTACATAATGTCTGAATCAAGTTAGATTCTAAAAGAAGGACTCTGTTTTGGAGGGTTTTTATTTTTATTTTTTATTTTTGTGTTTTTGAGAGGGTCTCACTATACAGTTGAAGCTGGCCTTGAGCTCTCTCTTATAGCCCAGGCTGATCTTGAACTCATATAGATCCTCCTGCCTCAGCCTCTTAAGTGCTGGGATTACAGGCATGTGCCACCACACCTGAACTTAGCACTACTGGCTATAACCAGTACAATGTAGAAGCTCTTTGAAGCCACACATTTACATCCTGTGTGTCCTGCCCTCAGTGCTAACTTACTTTCACCAAATTAGGAAAAATATTGACTAAATCATCTGAGTCCACAGAAGCAGCTGACATGTGCATCTATTTGTGAGTTCATACGTGCACACCTCAGAGCTGCTTTACCTGGGTTTCTACCTTCTCTAATAAAGTCTACTGGTGAATTTTGTCCCTGAACTGTTAAGTATGGGACCTTAACAAATACAGTAGTATCAGCATGGGCACGGGTGCTTCCCTGTGTAAACATATGTTTTTGCATGTGTGAGTCTAGTGGAAGCTGTTATCTGTTAGAAATAGGAGCAGGAAGATTAATCTCTCCAAACTATATTTTGAACAGACTTAGGAGAGTTCTTTCACCTTACCTAATTGCTTAAAAATGTTACACTCTCTAAGTAGCTACAGAAAACTGGAACCCCAAGGGAAAAAAAGTTTGAAAATGTTCAAGGTTTCTTGACATGATAATATGAGCTAAACCAGACCGAACATTTGCAAAGTGCAGTGAATTTGCTAATGTTTTTTTGATGGTTAATTTTAAGGTCAAAGACTTTGGTTATATTTTAATGAGTAGTTGCAATAGTGTTCCAATAGCAAGGAAAATGTACGTGAGGGAAATAAAATACTGATAATATGGATGACATTTTTTTTAAGAAGTGGCTTATCATGGAATTTGAGGGTTTAAAAATCTGGATACTGTTTTTAAAATGTCAAGTGATGAATGAAATTGCAAAGTGGAAGAAAGTAATAAAACTCGGTCACAAGACAGTGCATATTGACAGGTACTCTGCACGTCATGTAACTGACTGGCAGTTCTGAAGCACGCTGTGTGTCAAGATCGAAGGATCCATGACTGGTTTTCCCTGGGCTGCTTAGAAATACATTAGGGAACGAGAAGGCTTCTGCTCTTCAATCACTGACCTTCACTTTTGACCTCAAAATGAAAAAAAAATTCCCTTTTTCTTTCTATTAAGGCTTCTTTCCCTGCCAAGACAAATGGGCATTAGCGAAAGTGACCTTAGAAGTTATAACTATGGATTTTATTTTAATTTGTTGCTTCCCAGCTCAAAAATCTATCGTCTGGAGCTGGTTTTGCAATAATTAAGTTGGACTTTCAGTCTGTATTTACTCTTGTTTTGGTTTGAGTAAGGTATTCCTAAGAACAGACACTAGAGAAAGACGACAAAGCTCAGCGGTGGTGGTGTCAAAGAGGCCTTCTAAGTCCGTGAGCCTACCGGCATGCAGTGCATCCTGGAAGTGGGAGGAGCTTGCCTGAGTCTGTGGAGTCCTCAGCACAGACCAGAGTTGTGAGCATCATTTCACTGGTGTCATCGTCTGAAGTCTAAATCTTTGCCTGAAAGCTCACCCCCTACCCCTCCACATTTCTGTGCTTTGTGTTTCTATTTCCCTTAAGATGAGAGCTGTATATTTTGTGGAATAACAAATTATTGGAAGTCTAGTACTTAATACTAACTTATTCTAATTTTGTGATTTCTGAGCATTTGGGCCTTCTGCCGTGGGTAGCAGCAGACTGCCTGGGTGTCACCTGTGTTGTGCTCTCATCTGGAAAGCTGACAAGGAAAAGCTCATCTTCCAAACTCATCCAGGTTTGGCAGCGTTCATTCCCCTGTGACTGTGTGACTTTGCCGCCACTGGCCGTATGGCCCTGTGGGGTTCTAGAAGCTACCAGCAGTTCTTTGCCTTGTGTCCGACTTAGCGGACAGCTCACATGTGCCTGTCTGCTTCTTCAAAGCTAGCAAGAGGATTGCTTGTAATCTTACACATCAAAACCTAATCAAAAGCACGGCATGCCATCACGTTTTCCAACAATAGAGGTTAGCGCAAAGTCACATGGAGAAGAGAGGACGATAACAACGTAGAATGTGTCTACCCCAGGTGGTGGTTACCTATATTTATGCTTCTAAAATACTCTTAGCTGGGCTTAATTGTGCACACCTGTACTCCCAGCACTGCGCAGGCTGAGGCAGAAGGATCACTGCAAGGTTAAGGCTGGGGTGAACTACGTAGCCAGACCTTGTTTTAAATGAAAACAAAACCAAAATACTTTTGAGTCCTTTCTCATTAACCAATTGTTACTAAATTAAACATTCTCGATATTAAGTTTACTTAATTAATGAAGTGAATGGTCCCACGATGGGATGCTAAATGACGCAACTTTACCTTAGCCTATCCCCAGTGCCCCTGGTAATTCGATAGTCTCACTCTTAGAAGTAGGATAGTTCTACCACCGTGGCCCCAAACTAGAGTTTGCTCTCAAGAGAAAGGCTAAATAATTTCCTAGTGGTACAGGGAAAATCAAGATAAAATCCCACTTCCACTCCATCCCTGATACTTATCTGATGTGATGTAGTGTCGAGCTCTTTTTCTGATAGCTCATTTATACTTGTATAGGCCTCCACTTTCTCTTGTGCTTAATGGGCAAGCAGGACTGAGGCAGTTGGAAGTTCTGGAGGGCATATGCCCTTTCAACATGATAAATTAGTTAGCTGTTAAACAAATTGTTTCTTGACTTTCAAAATGAGGACATTAGGATGGTCCTTTAACATATTTATTTGCCTTGCTGGGAAGGTAGTCAAGGTCTGCTGGATTTGTGATGTGCTAAATGAATGTTTAGCTGAGGTGCTCAGATGGTTTTATTGGTAAGGTTAGCTACAAAAATGAAGGTGTAAGGTTACTGGAGGACAATATGACATCCATTAAATTAAATACCTATTAAATTTTCATAATGGTGGAAAAAGATTTCTTAAAAGCCAAGAAAGAATGAAGCCTTCCACAAAGTGAAACAACTTGACACTTAGCTTAAGTAAGTCTTCTTGCCATTGAAAAGACTTTTTTTTTGATACTATTTCTGGATGTTTTTTACAGCAATGGCAAATGGCTTGTAGATGCTGATGAAAATAAAATGAAGATAGGGGAAGGAGAAGCTATTTCAGATATGAAGAGCTGATACCATCATTTCTTTTCTTGCATTTCTACTTGACAGCGTGGTATGCCTCAGTCCTGCATTTCAGCTTCTCTATGTCTGCTATAAGGGTTTTCCAAAGCAAAGTCTTACGAGGTTAATTAAAGAATAAATTAGTCAAGATGCATCAAAGAGACTCAAGAGCAGTGCTCACGTGTACTTGGCTTTTGAGGAAAATCTGTCTTTTCAAGATGGTAAAATTATTACAAACCAAACTCAACAACACAGTCATCTTAACTCTTTCAAAGACACAGTCATGTTCTAATCAGCATGGAGGGTGGGTGAAATGGTGAAGCCCTAGTAGTGTAGGCCCAATCTTGAATAATAAACCTTTAGGTCTTTGACAAACAAGTGACACTTTTTTTAGCCTTCAATACTAGATTTTCTTTCGTGTTAAAAATCTTTCAAGGCAGCGGTTAATTTTATGAAAGTATCCTGTGTTGATATAATTTATGTACATGTTTGTTCCTTTAATTAGTTTTCAGTATTTTAACTATTTCTGAATTGTGCCGAAGCAGTAAATCAATTCTAACGATACTTTTATTCAAAGAGCATTCGACTCAGAAAACAGAACCAAAACTGCATTATTTGATTCAATCAGGAAAGATAAGTCGATATTTTTCAGGATTGTTAGACTTTATCCAGAGTTTGGAATTGCTGCCCAAAGAGCAGATCTGTGAAGTTTTTATTAGTATTTTTTTTCTTAAGACTATCTTATAGAGCATATTACTGATAGCCTTCTGCTTGTAGTTTAAGTAGGAGTTTATACTGCTGGTGGATGAGCTCAAAGTCAGTGCTTTGTAGCTAGTACATTTAACACATGCTGTTGAGGTATGCCAACTACAGCAAAATAATGGATCACTCCTGTGGCATGAATTTTCTCTGTCTTATGCACTTTTTATTTATGTGTTGTTTTAAATTGACCATTTGGGACTTCTGAGACTAAAACATTCTCTTACATAGGCACTATCTGCTAGGTCTGTAAAGTTGATTATAGAATGGACCAACAAGAATAGAATATATCAGTGAAGAAAAGTTTACAATAGAAAAGGAAGAAATATGCCTTGGGGTGCTCCATGTGGAGACATACTTCCTTGGAATTTCATGTGGCAGCTAATACTGAAATTTATCCTTCCCTCTGCACTTGGATAGTATGTGCTCTAAGAAAGAAAGTATGCCCTAGTGACCTTGTTCCCTGCTGTCTTTTAGTTTTACATAAACAAAGGTAAGGATGCTCTGTTTACTAATGTTCTGCAAGCAACATAAGGATCAAGAGTCTTATTTTACAGAACACTGGTAGTTTGGCTATTGGAAGCAGATCTCTGACTTACGGAGTATTGAAGTAGCGAGGAAGTTTAACTGTAAGGTTGGAAGCCACTTTACCAGTTGACAAGTGGAAAGTACACATTACAGACAGTTGATGAAATTCTTCCTGGTATTATAGCAAACAGTTGGAAGAGAGAGGCTGCACAGATAATTGTGCTTCTTATTTGAGTACTGAGCTTAGAGCACTAGACTATTCTAGAGGATTTTAATTTTGTAACTCTAAAAAATTAGTTTATTAGAGATACTCTTTCCTTGATTATGAAGTTTTAGGTGTAACTCTTGGTAGTATTTCAGTTGCATCTAACACCTAGTGAATTCTGGAGTGTTTTTGCTAGATACCCAAATTACAAATGGATTTGAAAAGTAAGGAAAGACCCATCATAGTCTGTGAATGTTTCAGTTTCTCAAAACCACATAGGGTCACCTGATCTGAAAAATATAGCATAAAAGTTAAAACTAGGGTTCTGATTAAAATGATACTAAATATAGTGCAAGAAGAATAAGCTATTTCATCAGTGATCCAGAAACAATGGACAGAAGAAAAAATAAAATATATTCTGCAATATATAAAATAATACATGTTAGGTTGAATAAAGATTGAAAGGTAAATTAAAAAAAAAAACTATTTTAGAAAAATAGAATTCTTAAACACTGTAGGTATGGGATGTTAGTGAAGGTTGAATCAAGGTTAGAAATCCGGATACTATGAAATGACAGGCAGGTATAATTAGATAGAAACAAAAATCTTTGATTGACAAATTATAGCTTAAGGAAAAAGGAGCTTTTAAGGGTCCCTTATATTGTTGACAACAAATGAAGGGATATTATTTAAAACAGGAAAAAAATTACAAATTGACAAGACACCTCATCCATAGGAAAAAGTAGGAAAGAATATCAATGCAAAGATGTGTGTGTCCACAGGTCCAATAAAAAATACAAAGTCTCAAATTCTCTAATTAGTAAAATACATGTTAAGAGTACAATGAACTATCACTTTATATCCATTGATCTTACTAAATTATAAATATGATAATGCAGGGTAGGGACTGTCTTGTATTGCTGATGGAAATATAAAGTGTTTCAAAATTTTTGATAGACAAGCTGGCAATATATATTTCAATGTTATAAAAATACATGTATCATTGAAATTAGCAGTTCTAATACTAGAAATTTATAGCACATGAAAAAGTACAGCAAATCTTAAGGATATAAATAAATGATGTTCTATCATTGCTCTAGAGTTTGAGAACTGGAAATATAGCATATGGCTGAAATACTTGTCTTCTGTAAAACTCATGTTAACATTTCAATTCTAGGGTAGAACTTTTAAAAAGCTATCACTAGGGGATACAGAGATAGTTCAGCCATGTAAGTGCCAGGCTGGAAAGCACAAGAATCCGAATTTGATTCCCAGTACTGCATGCTGTGCTGGACCCTGGCCATGCAGGCCCAAAACCAGGCTTGGTGATGCACACCTATAATCTCAGCACAGGGGAAGATCTGAGACAGGAGGATCATCACAAGTCTGAGTTTGGTAGCAAGACCCTGTACCAAATAAAAGATCTAAAAAAATACTAAGGGTTGGAGAGATAGCTCAGTGGTCTAAGTGCTTGCCTGACAAGACTAAGGACCTGGGTTTGATCTTCTATACCACATGCTATGCCAGCCTCCAAACCCCAGGCACACCGTGCTGGCCACTGAAACTGAGCATGATGGCCATACCTGTAATCTTAGCACTGGGGAAGCTGAGACAGAAGGATCGCTGAGTCTGACCTTCATAGGAAGACCCTGTACCAAATACGTAACAGATACATTTTTTTAAAAATATGATTATCAGGCCATGGGGGCTGTACCTTCATGTGTGGGATCTGTACCTTATGAAAAGCACAGGTGTGGCCTTTCTTGGCCTCTCACTCGTCCAGTGATGATGTAATGAGACAGCGTCTCACTTCCAGAACTGTGAGTGAAGAAACTTTTGTCAATCATGAGGCACCTAGGAGCAAGCACTTTTTGAACCATCAGAAAACATATCAAGACGGACGACATCAGGAGGAAAGTGGCTGAACAGATGTTGAATAAGCACAACACAGAACATTATGCAACCATTAAAAAGGACAAATTTGAATCAGGCTAGCCATTCCATAGTTTATAATCTAGAGAGCCCTATGAGTATAAAAATAATGGAAAAGAATTTGATTTTTAACATAGTTCCCCAGGGTGAGCCAGTATATAGGTCAGGTGCTCTTGGAGGAGTAAGTAACCAGGGCTGGTGGGGTATGCACAATAAAAATTAAATTTATGAGATACCTTTTCTTATATAAAATGATCAATGTTAATATTCATATAAATTTATGTGCATATGCATCTGTGCATAATACAGGACAGAATGATCATTAATACAAGCAATTAGTTTGGTGCAAGATCAATGACTTAATGTCTTTATATTTGTGTGTGCTATTTAAGGTTTCAGTGAGCATCTATTATTTAAAGAAAAATTATTTTCACTGTGTGAACAAACAGAAGGGAATATATGTCTGAAGACTTTTGAGCTGTATTTATTATATTTTTACGTATGATAGAGGCAGTCATAGGAGGGCAACATTCATAAACCATGTTTGGAAAGGATGTTTATTTTCAGTTTTCATTACCTTCACTGCGTTTCTTGGTGATGGTGATTTAAGTTGTAGACTGCAGGAGTCCTCATGAATTTGCAATGGAGAAATAAAGTTATCTTTTAAAGGAGAACTGTGAGAAAAGTGTTTATTAAGTAGATATTGTGCTGATCGTTTGTGAGAGTAATGGATATCTTGGTCTTGTCTACATGATCCTCTGAAAATCAAAATTATAGGCTTTGAGCTCTTTCCCTTGGCATTAGTCATTGAGGTTCATTCACATGTCACATTCTGAGAAATGCATTGCTTTTCAGTTTTGTTCTGGTGCCAACATTGTTCCAAACTTAAACTTGGATGTGGTAGCCTACTGTATACCTAGACTAGGCTGGGTAATTTGTGGAATATATCTGAGCCTTTTATTTCTCTGTTTCTTCACCTGTGAAATATGTGACATTAAAAGGAAACTCAGTAAAAATGACATTGAAAGAGGTTCCCAAAGTGCAGTCGAGATGCCAGTAGCAAGTAGGGCTCATGCACAATTCCAGCTGCCACCAGGAATGTGAACATTGGTCACCAGCACTCCTTGCTGCCACCATGACCTTTGACCACAAGCATCTCCAATGACCTGTGCTGGAACTGTCACGACAAATGAAACTTTAAAAGGCAGACATCTCTTTGGAAACAAGTGGCTTCTCTGAAGTATTTTAAGCCTAGGCTGTAAGCTGCCACCTTAAGCTCTCCTCAATCCAGATGGAGGGACAGAGTACGCAGATGCTGTTGGCTGGACATCAAAAGGGTCAAAGTTCAATGTCGTTTCCTCAGGGAAAGGGAAGCAGGACTTAGCTCCTGGGAAGGACAAAACAACTTTGAATAGATCCGTTGTCTCCTTGTCCTCCCCGCTTCCTAGTCTTCCTTGCTGTAAAAGACCTAACACAGCTGTGCATGGGGAGATGTGATTTGGGTGAGGCCCCCTCCAGCTCCTCAGAGGTAGCTTGCAGTGATGCTTTGCTCCCTTTTGCCAGGAAAAAATGGCCGCTTCTGATTTGCTCAGTGGTCGCAAACAAGCCTGAGTGCATGGACATAAGTGAGAACTAACAAAACAGCCAGTTACACTGGGTTTAGGACCTTAAGATGCATAGCAAGCCTTTACTGGACTCTTTTTCTGGAAATTTTTGTTCTGTTTATCTTTCCTTTAACTTCTGTATTCTGACAAAGAGCTACCTACACTCATGTTTCCGGAATTGCAATTCTTAATATCTCAAAGTCCTTTTTAGTGTTTGGGCTTCTGAGATTGGATTGATCAACGGCTTGGAGGATTAAAAAGATGGCATTATCTGACCCAAGTTTGCATGATCATGACTTGAAAGCCAGGGCTCAAGCTATCAGAACTGGTGGGAAGAAAGCCAAATTAACTCTAGGGCTGGGCAAGTTGAGATGGAGCAGACTATCACCCTGCCCTGCAAAAGACCAGGCACACACCCAGTCAAGGACCCAAAAGGATTTTTTTTACACTTTTTTTATTTTTATTTTTATTATGGCCGGCTCAGCCTATCCTGGGGGTGGGGCTGGTGCAGCATGTGGTGCTGGAGATTGCACTGCAGTCCATGCCACCACCTAAGTGTTCCTAAGCAGGTGCTTTAGACCATTGAGGCCTCCCACCAGCACCCCTCAAAAGGATTTTTATAGGATGGGAAGGAGCTGTCATAGATAACACCCAGGGAAGGTTCTTGCTGAGGGAGGTCTTGTCATCCGGGGAATATGCTTTACTTTTGTCTTGGGGCTGAAATATTATAATCATTTCCAACTTCTGAGTCTAGTTCCTATAATTCTGGAGACAAGCACATTACTTTTCTGCAACTTACCATAATATTACACATTCTGGTTTAATACGAAGGTCAATAGATATTGTAGGTTCTGAAAAGCTAAAGAAAGATTATTTAGCAGCTAACACCTTAATCACTCTTCTTTACAATACAGACTGCTAGGTAAAGGGAAGGGATATGGCTCCGCAAAGAACTGCCAGAGGAGCAGCCACTGCTAGAGAGGTTGGGGTCACGTCCTTAGAACCTAGTTGATGTTTTGGAAGCTGTGGTACACGCCGGCTGTTAGTGTCATCTTTGTTGCTATTGTCTTCTTCTGTCTGTCACACAGATACATAAGCACAAGAAACAAGATCTAGAAATTTAGCCAAGTTCTAACTTTGAGAACCTTATTCTAAGGAACTCAGGTATGAAGTACATCTCAGTAAACTGAGTTGGCTTCCTTATATTGTAGAATGAACTCGTTGTTTTAGTGTTAATTTTACCTATCACCATGCAAAGCACAGGTAACTTTTGCTAGTCAGAAAGATGCACTTCCAGGGTTCTCAGTTTTTTTTTTTTTTTTTTTTTCCCTTAGAGAATGGGAAACTACAATGAAATAAAACATACCTCCAAATGATGAAAATCCTAACGTGATAGGAAGCCTGGTTCTTCACCAGTAAATTATGGGGGAGTGTGAGGTTGCAGATGGGAGCTGGAGAAATTCAATTATTCGCTGAATTGTCAGTATAATAAAACACTAAAATTGTGTTGATTTAATATTATGGTGTTAAGTGTTGGTGTTATAAATGTATCTGCAATTTCAATTACAACTTTAATTCTAGCCTTAGTAATAAATGGAGGCGCTAGAATTAGATCAGGTGGGTTCAAATCCTGGTTTATTTCAACTGTCAAGCAGTGACATGAGGCAGATTAACTTTTTCATCCCTTCCTTCCTTAGCCGTAAATGAGACTGCTTCCACTGGCTTGTTGTAAGCACTGCCTGCAATAATCCATGTAAGGATGATGAACAGTGTCTTTCATGTGGTAAAACAGCCAAGTATCTTTCATGTTTTCTATTGCGAACACTTATGCCATTCTGTGTGTGTGTGTGTGTGTGTGTGTGTGTGTGTGTGTATTCAAATTTTATTTGGCTCATGACCAATTTATTTATTTAGTTTTATCATTTAGGCAAGGGTTTACAGGGTGTTCAGGGTCTCACTACTAGATTGCACTCATAGTGATCCTCCTGTTTACAGCCTCCCAAGAGCTGGGATTACAGGTGCACACCACCACACCCAGTTTCAGTTGCCATCTCAGTGTGCCCCAGGGTGGGGCTGGCATGGCAGGCCTGGGAATCCAACTCCCAGCCCCTGTGGATGCTTTGCAGATGCTTTAATCCACTGAGCTATTGGGCCGGCCCTCATGAACAATGCCTTGTGGGATCAGAATTGGAAAATAAATTAAGTTTGTGAAAGGAGGCACTATTCTGAGTGAAGCAAAACTTCCAATGAGCACAGGAACATTCATCTCATTTTATTTTGAGTCCCCCAAACATTCCTAGGACATCATCTTTGCAGTAAGACATAACTACTGTAGGCACTATTACAATAGGACCTTCTATGGGAGGTAAATTTCCATTACATATATAGCCAGCCAACTTGAAGCTATCAGGAGGAGAACCGTTTGTTAGGTGCAAAACTTGCTATTTGAATTGAAGCTAGTGGACCAGTGTTGTACGAAAGGAGAGAAGGTCAGCACTGCCCTTGACAAGGATAGAAGAGGCTCTCGGGCCTGATATCATGCATACGGTTAAGACATTGCCACCCATTTATGCCATTCTCGAGCTGCCACTAATTCATTATTCTTTAAAATGGGTTGCTTCATTTCTTTCTGAATATATCTAGTCCCATAGGCATTTCAACTTGCTATTTCTAAAAGAATATATTCCTTTCTTCAATATCTTTTTTATTTTTTTTAAATTCCTATCTCAATTCTTATTTTTTACCAAAAGTAACCAGAAACCTGGAGGGGCATCCCTGCATAACCTCTGTTCTCAATAACCTGGCAGTTGCCGCAAAAAAAATACTCAGCTGTGCCCTAAATGTTTTTCAGATCCTCTTCGTGCTCCTTCCCAAAGCCAGTGCCTTGAACCCATCTGCAGGCCTAGCATTCACGCCTGACTCTGGCTTGAGTCCCTTTGAATCCTTCACAGTACCTCTAAGGCACTACCACACTGAGTCATAAAACCAAAATGGCTAGATACAGAGCTTAGGATGAGACTCAAACTCTACAATGACGCCTAGTCTTTTATAAGTGTCTCTTTTCCTCTGTTGCCTGTACTGCAGCCCCTTGGGAGGCCCAGAAGATCTTTGAACACTCAGGGTATCTCTTATTCCTCTCTGCCTAACTAATGTGGGCTTTCCTTCAAAGCTCCTCTCAAGCACTGATCCTGTTGGGAAGCTTTTTTAAATGTTCTGCATGACTTTCAATTTCCCTTCTCTGTGTCCATAGAATCTTGTGGAAACTTAGCAGAGAACTTGAGGTGCAGATTATAGTTACAGGCAGTCTGAGAACAGGGACTTTGACTTTTACGGGCTTGTGACCAAACCATTATAAGTCTTAAAAATAATCATGCCCTTAGTAGAGGTAAAGACCAACCAAAACAATTATGATTCTGAGTTTCCCTTTCTTTCTTTCTTACTTTCTTTCTTTCTTTCTTTCTTTCTTTCTTTCTTTCTTTCTTTCTTTCTTTCTTTCTTTCTTTCTTTCTTTCTTTTTTTCTTTCTTTCTTCCTTCCTTCCTTCCTTCCTTCTTTCCTTTCTTTCTTTCTTTCTTTCTTTCTTTCTTTCTTTCTTTCTTTCTTTCTTTCTTTCTTATCAAGAAAGGGTGTAAAACAATTGACATTCTATGTCTCTTCCTCAAAGTTATGACCATACAGAGGTTGGCCATCAACTACTGATGAGAAAAGAAAGGACAAACACTTTGTCCTTGATTTTATTCAACGGTCCTGGAGCTTAGAGAGAAGTAATTTGCAAAGCAGTTTTGTGTGTGAGTATAACAGTGGACAAGGTGGTTAGAGAGATATTTTGTATGTGAAATCTATTTATGCTGTTTGCTTATGAATTACCACCTCTATGAAAGGGAGCTTGTTCAAATAACACAGTGCCAAAATAACATTAACATTATTTATTTATTTATTTTCATTTATGTATTTGGTACAGGTCTCACCATGTGTGGGTGCCACCTTGGCACCACACCCGGACTAGTTTACCCGCTCACTGCACCCAGGAATGGGGCCAGCGTTCGATGTGGGACCGAGGATTAAACCCTGGCTTCTGCACTTGCCATAGCAGGTGCTTAGTGCGATGAGCTATCTTGACAGCCCTAATGTTATTGCCATGAAAGCCTTCTATACATGTCAGACATTTGGAAATTATGAGGGGGGAAAAGAGGAATGGTCTTCTGAGGAAGTTTCACATGATTCTAAGCTGCTAAACTTATTGTATTCACTGGAAGATTAAAGAAAAACACCCCAAACTAGCCTGGCACCCAATGCCCATTATTAACTGACTTGGGCATATAGGTGGTCACATTTGTTATTCACAATTAAATTATATAAGCCTACATCTTCTTGTCTATTACCTACCTTTATAAGGATGATTTAAAATTAGCTGATGAAGGACTGGTTCCTTGACTTGGAAAAACAAAAACTAACTATAAGATTTTAGGAAAAAGCTCCCACCCCTCCCCCTCATCCCCACCCCCTGCTTGTAGGAATGCTTTCCTCCCTTGGAAAAGGAAAGTATGATTGTCAAAGGAAAAGTAATAGCCCAAATTCTATTTTTCAAGTCTTCCTTGGGCTTCACATCTATTGCTCTGGCTGTTTATCAGGGTCCTATAGAGGTTAACAGCCTCTGTTTCCAGAAATGATTTTCTGTACTCCTATTCTCATGTCACAGTATTTGAAATCTGCTCTTGTATTAGATTAAAATTGAGAATCATCAGCCACAGAGAATAGTGTGTTGGTAAATTTTGTGTTCCATTATTCCACAAAAGCTGAATAATACTTATGTAACATATTTTCTGTAAGTTTGGGTCTTATTTATTCAGTACAAAACATGCTCATAGTAATTTTTTTTTTTTTACTAAGATTGGAAGTTATTGGAAGATGATTTTTTATCATATCAGCACTTAGGGAAAGGCCAACAATAAAACTGTATTCACGATGTGAAAGAAGTTCTATTTAAGTAGAGAACATGAATATCCAAAGTTATTTAGCAGGAAAGAACTAAATAAAAGTAAAAAAGGTTAGAAAGAAAGTTGGACTTGAAGATGGTAATTTAATTTAGAGGATAAATTCTGAGGTAAAGCAGAATGTTAAAAAAAAGTGAAAAAATATTCTCTCAGGCTTTCACAGAAAGCAAACTGGGCAAGCAATGGTCGTGACTCATCCCGATGGCTGACACAGTTCTACAAAGCACTGCACATGGTTCCAAATTAATCTTGAGGGCATTTGAACTTGGAAGATACACAAGATGAAAGTTTTGTTATACAGGTCTTGCTTTAACTTTCCCTCGATCACTCAGCAAAAAAGCTTAATTATGAGGCATAAAACGCAGAGCTAGATTAGTATGGTGAGCTGTAAGAGGCTTAAATCAACAGCCTCCAACATTGCCAGTTTCACTGGTAACCCAATGCAATTATGGAACATAAGACTACGCATACAACTACTTCCTTTCAGTTCAAAGAGAGGATATTTTTTCTCTTTTTCTTTCCTTACCAATAATGATTAGAAAATTTATCATGTCCATACCCTGTGCTCTGTATAACTCTTATGAGCACAATATGCAATGTGTCAATTATTGCAAATGTACTGCTAACATGTTTTGAAACTATCATATTGTTATTTCTTATTAAAAGTAATAATAAAAATAAAAAAGTGAAATATCTATGAAGTGGTCTTTTGGAGAAGTGCTTATGAAACATGAAATTCAAGGACACTGACTACTGCGAGCTTCCGTTTCACAAGAGGCAGAGTAATTGCTTTCTTCCTGCAACCAATGGAGCCATTTATTTTATAGAGATTAATTAGAAATTATTAAAAAGGGTATTTGAATTTTTATTAAAAGAACTTTCAGCCAGGCATAGTTGCTCATGCTTGTAATCCCAGCACTTGGGAGGTTGAGGCAGGAGGATCACCATGAGTTTGAGGTCAACCCGGGGCACATGAGCTAGTTCAAGGCCAGTCTGCACTTCTTAGGGAGAGTCTGCCAAAAAAAAAAAAAAAATCCTTTTTCCTCTTAACATATATGTGTGTATGTATGTATGTATGTATGTATGTATGTATTGCAGAAACAGGGCTGGAACACAGGACCTTGCACTTGCCAGGCAGGCACTTATTCCCCTGAGCTATCTCCCTGGCTGCCTTAGCATTTGTTATTAAAATAAATTCATCTCATTCTTTTTGATGTACTTGGACCCTTATTCAAATTCAGTCAACAATTTAGCAGTCTAACAGTCATTTTTCTTCACCTTCAGCATTGTTTCTTTTTACATATTTGTCTCTAGTGAAGGTTTTGAGTGGTAAGCTGAGACTTTTGTTACCTCTCTCTCCATGGCATGACTCTGTGCCTCTCCACCCACCCTACCTGTGTAATTCACTCTGTCCCTGGGAGCCAGGTGGTGACTTATCTCATCAGTAACTTTAGAAAAAGTAAACTATAAACCCACAGCCTCCCCCCTTCTTTGTCTTAGTAACCACATCCCCACAGGAAGTAGATTTTCTTTTCCTCACTGACAGATGGTGCCAGTAAAATTGATGCCTGGCAGGCCAGTGAGAGAGGAAAGATGCCACAGCCTTCCATGCCAGGGACTGCCAGGTGTAGCTAAGGTCACATCTTCTACTGTGACACTATCAAAAGATATCTTGGCTTCAATCTGCCATATTTTCCACCCTCCTCATTTATTCAGGACCTATGTGGGAAGTGGGTCTGTCTTTATTAGACTGTCTCAGGGATGCTTTCATTTGGTGCATAGACCAGCAGCGTAGTAAAGTAAGACAAGAGTGGAGTTACTTGAGCAAAATATCTATTTGGAGACTATTGGTTTGAATTCTAAGGCTCTGGGCTTTAGTGTAGGGACAAAACACCTTGGTAGTGACAGCTTCTGGATGTCTCCTCTAGGTTCTTGGGGAGGACTTGTCCACTGACTGTTGCCTGCTGTAATGAACAAAGCTTTTTCATCAGCAGCACATCTCGGGTAACTGCAGCTTCCAGTAGCTTGGTCTGTTTTTTCCATTGTTAGGCAGTGAGGAAGCTAAGCAATGGCTTGGTGACAAATGAGACGCTGTGAAAGTCAGCTAGGGAACAACAGGTGCAAGTGAGAAGACAGTGGAGGCAAGGACTAAAGACAGGCCCAGGTAGCCTCCCTGCCAGTACTGCTAGGAGTTTAGTACCTGGCTGCAGTTTGCCAGAGCAATGATGGAGTGATTTTTACAGGGCTTTACGGCACTAGTCAGCTGAAATGGATTGTCTCTTTTTTCAAAGCAGAACACTGAGCTGTGAGTGCAACAGGGAGGCATCAGAAAGGCGACTGCTGACCACTTTCAGTTTCAGGACTCCAAGTTATCCTTGCTCCTCTCTCCTGAATCTCTAGTTCTGTAGTCAGAACCAAGGAGCGGTCCTTCCAGCAGCTGAAATGAGTCTAAGCTTGCATTTCTATGGTGTGTACATAAGTGTTATATTCCTAACCTGTGGTCTCAAACTAGCAGGAAGTTCCTTCTACAAGGAGGAAATGTTTTTCTTAGGAGGCGTAACTCCTGCACTTAAATGATTGTGTAGAAAGAGGGGAGTGGAAGCAGCTGCAGAGGCTGAGGGCTGCCAGGACTGTGGAGTCAGCTCAGGAGGCTGTGGAGCTCTGTCACCCAGGTGCTGGAGGCCCGGGCTCCAGGAAGTGTTTGCTGACGAGGAAGAAGGAAGTGGCACACACATGGCATGAACCTTAGATTATGGGCTTTGAAACAAGGATTTTGCCTCCCACGGGCAACCTTAAGTTCTTTTTCATTTTCAACATTAAGCATTTTGAAAAGGTTTTTTTTTTTTTCTTCTTTTCTCTTTGTTCCTGATCTTGGAGTGAGAGTAGCCTTGCACCATGGAAAATAGTTTCCAAAGTTTTTTTATTTTTTATTTTTTATTTATTTATTTATTTATTTTTTTAAAGCCATAAATGAATGTTGCTGTTTGTCAGACTTTCTATTCTTCCCACATGGTTTCACTTCTTTCTTTTGCTGATATTTTAAATTGTGCCAAAGAATGTTTAAACATTTGATGTGGCATCCACAGAATAAACTGCACTTGGTTTGTGCATTCTTTTTAGGATTTTTGTGATTTTAATTTGCTTTTTATTTTGTGAGAATTGTGTGTGTGCACGTGTGCGTTCCTGTTAATGGGGTTGGTGACATATAATTCTTAAAAATTTGGCATAATAGAATGACTTAGGAAGTAGTAATATTTCTTTAATTTCTTGAATATTTTATAATATTACTCTTATTTCTTCCTTTAATATTTAGTAGACTTTTTAAGGCATGTTGCTAGGGGAATTATTTCTAGGAAATATTTAACTATAAATTAAATTTGTTTAATGAGTATAGGACTATATAAGTGATCGGTTTCTTCATAACTAAGCTTTCATCGTTTTTGTCTTACATGAAATTTGTCAAAATTAAGGAAAAAACAAGTGAATATGATTATTCTTTTAATGTTTCTTTTATTATGATGAGAGCATTTTAGGGTTGAGTTGTGTAATTTTAAGTATTTGGGTATTTTCCAGTCATCTTTCTGCTGTAATTTTTAGTTTAAATTTATTGTGAGTAGATATTTTTTATGACATAAATTTTTTTAAACTGAGAAAATTATAACATAGAATATGACTTATTATTTTGCAAGAATAGGAATTCTGTTTTTGGACCAAGTGCCCTATGCACGTCAGTTAGATTGATTTTGTTGGTTGGTTGAGTCTTCTGTAATCTCACCAGATTTTCTATCTTCATGTTATCTCAATATTGAATCAGAAAGCTTGAAGTATCCAAACACAACTGTTGAGTTCTGCTTTTCATTCAACTATTTTTGTGGAAAAAAAAAATGAAGTGCTTTGGTTGGAGTCATACACGCTTATGAAAGTTTTATTTTCTTGGATAATGAGTGCTCTTATTGGTGTGTAGTATACCCCTTTATGTCCTCATAATGCTGCTTGTTCCAAAGTCTATCCTTTATAACATTAATACCGTTTTTCCAGCTTTCTTAATTTCAATATTTATTTCTATATTTTTACTCTTTATGTTTTTGCATAATTTTAATTCTCTTCCTTTTAGCTTATTTATGTATTTAAGTGAATTCACCTTTTTGTTTTTGGTTTTGAGCAGTTTGAAATGATAAATTAAGGTATATAGTCTTTATTTTTATATAGTGATGCCATCACACATGCTAAGAGAGTGATTTTTCTACCAAGGAACATCCTCTGTTCTACGAGATATATGTGACATGTATTTGACATATCAGGCCTGTTCTTGTCTTTCTGAAACTCTTTTATCAAAAGTTAAGAATTGGATACCAGTTGCAGAAAATTCTTGACTATTATTTACTTTTGAGGATTTATATTATGTATGTATATATGCATATACCATTGATTTTATACATATGTGCATATATATTGATATTCTATAGCTTTCAGATATTCTGTTACATTACTTTATTCATTCTTTTTATTTTGATTTGAATACTTTCATTTAATCTATATTCAACTTTAATAATTCTTTCCTTGACTGAATTCAATCTATGGGTAACACCATTGAAAATATTCTTTGTTTTCCTTAGTCTGTTTCTGCTTTGGATATTTCCATCTGAATATTTATTATAGTTTCCATCTTGCTGCTAAAATTATCCTCTGATTTTATGCTTTTTCTATATGTCTTAGTTACTTTTCTCTTGTTGCTGGGACAAATACCCGACACCCAAAATGAAGGAAGGAAAGGTTTATTTAGCTCACAGTTACTGGAGGTTTCAGTCCATATTCGGCTGGCTCCAAGGCTGATTGGCACACAGCAGAAAGCAGCAGTCCGTGGTGGTGGAACAGTAACAATGGTGACAGAGGCAATGGAATAACCAGGGGAGCAGAGAGCTACCACGTGAGTCTGTCTCTATGTTACATTCATACTCTTTGCCTCAGCCTATCCGCCTTAGGCTACACCCGTGATCCCAGAAGTACTAAGACCCATAATCCCATTAGTGCTAAAACACATAATCCCAGGGATCATGATGCAAGTTTCAAACTCTAGAAGTCCCAGCCCCATGACTGCATGAGGCTCTGGGGGTACAACTAGACATAAATCATAACACTATACTCCTCACAAAAACATTTAATCTTACAGTAATAACAGGCTTACTTTATCTTGCTTCTTCTTAGTTTCATAATGGACATTTTATACGGATCTGATTTTGCCTGCTTTGTCTGTTGAAAGCTTGTTGATTTTCTTATGTTTTCATACCCCTCTTATTTATCTATTTTGTATAAAGCTCTGTGCTTTCTCTCTGAGGTAGTAAACACTTCTGATTTCTAGAAATGATCATAGCTTTCTGCTTATGTTTTGAACAGGGGTTGTGTTGACCTAGTCAAGATTTAAACTCTGCCCTGGATGTGGGCAGAGCACTACAATCTTCTAGCTCCTGTCACATTGCCTTTTAGACAAGACTCACTGCTTGCCTGTGAACTATCCTTGCATCTGTTCCTTATGGAGCTTCAGGTTGTCTCTTTGTGCTGTGCTACAGAAAGCTTCTTTATCCCCAGTATTTACCACACAGTGAAGAGTAACATAATTTCTTAACCACTAGAGTAATGAGGACAGGAAAAACAGCTCATTGAATTGTTTTGTATGGGTGTTTATGGTGAATTACTGGGAACTGAACTCAGGGCCTTTATACTGAGCCACAGCTCCAGTTCTTTTTAGGGAAAAATATTTTAAGACAGTGTTTTGCTTATTCAGTAAGTTATCCAGAGTTGGCCAGAACTTGTGATCCTTGTGCCTTAGCTACAGTTGAACTTGCTAAAGTTTAGTCTTACACAGGCAGTTTTCCTTTGGTTGTAAAAAACAGTCCTTCCAGTGATGCTTTGAGTCTTTCAAGGCGGGTTGTTTTTCCTGCTCAGGGCACTGCACTATGAGTAGTCTCACTCAGGGTTTTCCCCCTGCCTCAGGTTGGTGAATGCTTTCAGCCTGAAGGGGAGGTGATGATGGCTGAGTGATGCTGTGTGCCTCTGCTGCAGTGTTCCTTCCCTGTTCCCTTAAGCCATCAACAACACTTGGCACAGGTCCTTTAGGACTTTTATGTAGTGTGTGCATGTATGTGTGTGTGGTAGAGAGAGACATAAGGTCCAGGAAGAGCAGCCTGTAAGTAGGTCTAGATTCTGGTTCTTGCAACCCTCAGAGTTCTGTACTCCTTTATCACAATCATCTTTTCTTAATTTATCAAAAACTATTATTAACTATCTTTTATTTGGTTCTTCTTACACCAATTAAACGTTGTTCCCAACTCACTTTTTTTTTCAAAAGTTCCTAATTTTTGACTTTTTAAAAGTTGCCCACAGCTTCCAACATTGCCAGTTTCACCGGTAACCCACTGCAATTATGGAACATTAGACTATGTAGACATCTACTTCCTTTCAGTTCAAAGAGAAGAATTTTTTTTCTTCTTTTTTTTTCTTTCCTTACCAATATCAATTAGAAAATGCATCATGTCCAGACCCTGTGCTCTGTATTACTATTGTGAGGACAATAGGCAATGTGTCAATTATTGTGAATGTACTACTAATGTGTTGTGAAACTATCATATTGATATTTTTTTATTAAAAGTCATAAAAATTTGTTTTGAAATAAAAAAAGTTGTCCAAGCAAAACTGTCTGTTAACATATACATTTTCAGATAGTCTGGCATGTTTTTCTAGCATTCTTTGTTTCTATCACTATAAATATAACAACAATGCTCTTCCCAGCTTTGTATATTCTGGGCAGCTTTTCAAAGTCCTATGTTTTTGTTTCTTTATTTCTTGCTTTGAATCTTTGCAATATGTTACTAATGGAGTCATTTATTCATTAACTCTTCCACTCATCTGCATATTCCCAGACTATAAATTATAGGTAAAGATACCAAGGTCAAATGAACTGCTGTTTGAACATTTTGAAACTCACAACTCATTACGGAAATGTTATTCTCTTTATTTCTTACCAGAAAGAGTATGATTGTTTTAAGGAATGCTTCTTAAATTTTAATAATTGTTGGATTCCTTTTAGGAAGTTGTTTTCCAGTACCTTAAGTATAATTATTTTAAAAATGTATTAGAAACTGTTGAACCCTGAAAAAGAAACTTTGAGTTGCAAGTTAGATGCAATATTTGGCCTTAATTACTAGTCAAATACTTTTAAAATATTATCGTTAGATTCAAAACACAAAGTAAAATTCTCAGACTTAGTTGATCTTTCTGTTGAGGCACCACTAATTTGAATGACAGTAGTGAAGCTGATTTTCAAAACTTATTTTCAGTTTTGTAATTCCTCAGCTGTTAAAAAAATGGATGAGTAGTGAACAATGAACATAATATTTTTAAAACTAGAGTTCTATCTCATAATAAAGGAACTATTTTTCTTTGGTTTGACCAGGTTAATGATATTTGAGTAAGAAATTTTTAAAGTCTGCAGAGACCATCAAACGTTGGCAATAGTTCTAGAAACAAGAACTAGCATACAGAGGAGTAGTAATGCTGTCAGGTTGTTAATTCTACAAGCAAAATAACAGTGCCATCAATGACACTAGGAGAACTGGAGGTCAGATAAATAGTATCACTAGGCTTGTAAAAGCACAATCACACAGTAGTGGTCTCAGAAGCATTATCTACATCACATTTGAATGACAATGTCATGGAGAATATTGTAGATTGTATTTTAGAGTGACAGTGGTCTCTATGGCATTATAAATGGCAGGACTATGTGACAGGATTATGGAGGACACCCTTACAACAAATACATGAGCATGAAATCTACGGAATTCAGGTTCCAGTTGTTCGTTCAAAAGTGCTTCCACAAATTCTTGAATTCACCTACAGTATCCACCGGATGGGACACCATGGTGCATGCCTGCAAGCCCAGTTAACCAGGAAGCTGAGGTGGGAGAGGTGGGAGGATTACAATTTTCAGTCTAGCCTTCCTGGATGATTTATTAAGACACTCAAGAAAAAAAAAAAAAAAAAAAAAAAAAAACACTGGGAATACAGTTCTTTGTTGGATGTACTTGCATAGTGCATTAAAGGCCTGGGTTTAATTCTAGTACAGCAAAAACAATAACAGCAGGAAAGGATATTTCAACCATTGTGAAAAATCACATAGCTTATAGTCATACATCCCTGCCACATAGTTTTCTCAGAGATACTTGAGAATACTTGAAAACGTTGCATGTGATCTACATTCCTTTCCATCAGGCAGTTAATACTAATCTGTTTCCTGCACTGCCGCCATTATTAGACTAGACAGAGAAGGCATGAAGGTCCACAAGAAATGTTAAAGCAATATCAAATCAGTTGAAGTTTTGTTCAAATTAAAAAAAAAAAAATTCCCAGTAAGAAAAATTCCTTTGTAGTAACTTCTTCTTAAAATGAGTCATTGGTAGGAAATCTAAAATGTCCTTTTTAAATGAAGCTTTCATCGACTAGTAGAGAAATAAGATTGGACTCAAAGACCACTTAAAGATGGGCTGGGGGAGATAGCTCAGCCATCTAAGTGCCTGCCTGGAAAGCACAAGGAACCATGTTTGATCCCTGGTACTGCATGCAGGATGGTCCCTGAATCCAGCGTCATGATGCATGCCTGTAATCTCAGCACTGGCGAGGCTAAGACAGGAGGATCACTATGAGTCCTAACTGCATAGCTGTATCAAAGAATGAAAGACCCTGTATCAAAAGAATGAAAACAATAATAAAGATGGAAAGAAAATGAGGTGAAATAAAAGGTAAGAGTGGGTAGTAGAACAGAGAATGGATAGAAAACATTATGGAGGACACGAATTCAGAAGTAAGTGGAATATTAGGAATAAAAGAACATTAGCTGTGGTGCATCAGTACACAAAAGCTCAAAAGATGAAAGTGTGCATAGACGCCTGGAAATATTGTTTTTAGAAACAACCTGTGGAATAAATATTTACACGCTAGCAGATTACAAAATGAGATTATTTTATCATCCATGTATTATAGTATTCAAACTCATTTATGTGATTTGTTTATTAAAAGTCCTGAGTTGCAACATTTGGAGTGCAGGAGAAGAGGATATACCTTTGGGTCAGTACTACGACAAGGATGGAGGTAATGTTTGTGTTGAGGGCTTTGAGGACCATAGACACTCAATGTCTTACCATGCACAGGGCACTGCATATAGTAAAGAGTCGTCTGGTATTAAATAAAAAACACAAGGGACCAAAGTAGTCCATATGCCTATTTAAAATGTTGATAAACTGTGACATATGTTCAGCAGTTAGGGTGTATTTGTGCACAACTCTCATAATTTGATTCCTTAGGCACATGATCCTCTACATGGTAAGGATGGGAAAATGAAAGAAGATTTTCTGTTTTTAGTAATTTTTTAATCTTAGGATAGTATAATTCTTCCTGCCTTAGAACACATCTACTACATCATACCAGTGGAAAGCCACGTAATACTGAGTTTTTCTTAAAAATAAAATATGAGCTCTGATAACTATATACAAAATTTTTAAAAAGTTTATAGTAATGTAAGCTTTCAGTTTCATTAAATATTTGGTCTCAACTGGGCCCCAATGTGTTGAATTGATCAAAACTTTAAAGAAAGTTATGTTGAAGAAGATAAAAAGAAATAACTAGACAGTACACAGTGGAACTAGATCTTTGACATTAGAGGCATAGATAATTTGTCATAAAGCCTTCAGAAACATTTAAAGGATCAGAGAAGAAATAACCTGGTTTTTTTTTTTTTCCAGTACTGGGGATTGAACTCAGGACCTGCACTTGCCAGGCAAGTGCTTTTTCTACTGAGTCATCTCCCCAGTACAACCTGTTGTTTTAAAAGCCACAGATATCTCTTATCCTGTAGTAAGCATTAGATTAGCATGCATTGTATTGATAAAATGAGAATTTTTAGGGCTAGAATTGTCTAATTTATAAACCCAACAAGGTGAGAACCTACCAAAATTTGCGATCAATACTTCAAAGTGTTCTGAAGCACATTCTAGAAAAAAAAAAAAAAAAAAAAAGACACTGTACTGCACAACCAGTGGGCCATAGATGAAATAAAAGAAGAAATTAGACAGTTTGTCTAAATGATAATGCCACTACAACATGCTAGAACGTATGGGACACAATGCAAGCAGTACTAAAGGGGAAATTGCACTCAATTCCCATATCAGGAAAACAGAGTGACTCACATAAACAACCTAATGTTGAACTTGAAGCATCGAGAGAAAGAAGAACAAGTAAAGCCAAAGGCTTGGGCCGGGGCTAACTTATAAAGGTCAGAGCAGAAGCTAATGCAATGGATACTAAGAAAATAGTACAAGGAATCAGTGAATCAGAGTTGATTCTCTGAAAAATGAAATAAAATTAATAAACCCTTATCCAACCTTATCAAAAAAGAAAGAAAGATACTGTTCTATATAGTTAGGAATAAAAATGGTGAAATCACAATGGAACCCCAGGAATCCAGAAAATTGTCTTTACCTACTTTACAAACTAGTATTCCAATAGCACAGAAAATGCAGAAGTGGACTGATGTCTAGATAAATAAGCATCAACATAGCTGAATCAAGAAGATACAACAATCCTAAATAAACCAATATTGATTAAATCAAAGACTTAACTAAAAATTTACCAACAAAGAAAAGCCCAGGCCCTGATGGGTTCACTGCTGGATTCTACAAGGAATACGGAGAAGACCTAATACTTCAACTTCTCAAGGTTTTTAATGAAGATGAAAGGGAAGCTATACTTCCAACTTCATTCCTAGAAGCACGTATTACCATGATAACCAAACCAGAAAGGGACTCAACTTACAAACAGAATCACAGGCCCATCTCCCTAATGAACATAGATAGAAACATGTTCAATAAAACACTGGCAAACAGAATGCAGCCAATCACCAAGAAGGTGGGAGTATAGAGCAGGGCAGACACTGTGGAGACTTCTTGCAAAACGAAAAGTAGAGGTCCCAACGAACTCAGCTGTTACCTTTCTTGTTATTGTCTCCAAAAAATTAAAGGGCTGGTGAGAGAGCTCAGTGGACTAAAGCACCTGCTTAGGCAAGCTTAGGTAAGAGCAGGGGCTGCAGTTTGATGCTTGGCACCACGTGCCATGCAGCCCCACACCCAGAGTTGGCTGAGCCGCCCAGAGTCTGGGCATGGTGGCGCACACCTGTAATCCCAGCACTGAAGAGGCTGAAAGCAGGAAGATCACCATGAGTCCGATCTGTGTAGTGTGACCCTGAAACCACCAAATACATTTTTTTTAAAAAGAAGAATTAAAAGCCTCACAGTTAAATATGCACATCCACATTTATAGCGGCACAGTTTGTAATAGCTACATCCTGGAAACAGTTCTAATGTACATTAACAGCTGAATGGGTAGAGGGTCTTAGTTTTGCGAATGGAGTACTATTCTACCATAAAGGAGAATAAACTTGAAGTATTTCTAGCTAAATGAATGAGACCATACTCTTAAGTGAAATGAATTGGATGCACATTTTAATACGACATTGTTCCTCTGGTTTGAGAAACTGAAATTATAAATAAGGACAAAAATATATAACAAATCTTGGGAAATGGGAAGGCAATGTTGAGGAGAACAAGGGGTTGGAAAGGAAAAAGGAAAGAAGGGACCAAAAAAGAGAATAGAAGGGGAAAATGGAAACAGAGCTTTCATAAACAATCAGAGGAAGGGTTAAATACACGGAAGGGGAAAGGGAAAACAGAAGAACCAAGATAGATTACGTGCAAGTACAAATTCCATGTGACAAGTGTGATTATTATATACATCTAAAACGTATCAATACAATTAAATGCCAGGGGTGGCCAAATAGCTCAGCAGATTAAAGGGTCTGCAAGCAGGTGCAGGGCCCAGGGGTTCGACCCCCAGGCCTGCTGTGCTGGCCCCACCCCCTGGGCACAATGAGACAGCAATTGAGACCAAGAGTGGTGGCACATGCCTATAATCCCAGCTCTTTTTTTTTTTTTTTTGTCTTTTTGAGACAGGGTCTCACTATGCAGTTCAGGCTGGCCTTGAGCTCACTTTTGTAGCCCAGACTGGTCTCGAACTCGCACCAATCCTTCTGCCTCAGCCTCCCCCGAGTGCTGGGATTACAGGCGTGAGCCACCACGCCCGG
Organism: Myocastor coypus; assembly: GCA_004027025.1. NCBI lineage: Eukaryota > Metazoa > Chordata > Mammalia > Rodentia > Myocastoridae > Myocastor > Myocastor coypus. The sequence continues at coordinate 54,133 of PVJA010001344.1, forward strand.
TTTATAATCCCAGCTCTTAGGAGGCTATAAACAGGCGGACCACTAAGAGTTTGATCTAGTAGTGAGACCCTGAACACCCTGTAGACCCTTTCCTAAAAGGCAAAATAAATAAATAAATCAACAAATAAATGCCAAAAATACCCAGGAAGGCTTGAGCATACAGGTAGGATATAGTTAGTTCTCAGTTATATTTTCTAAGATATAAATGTATAAGCTACTAACTTCCTGATTGTTGGTGAAAGGCAGTGTACTGATACTAAGCTTCCAGGGAGAAATTGCAGAGCACACCTTAGGGTCAGTAGTTAGTGAACTGTTCTTGATACGAGCAATGGAATTTTTATGGAATCAAAACTGAATATCTTAATTTTTTTCAATCACACTAACTATTCTTATACACAATACATATTTTAATAAATCTGTAAAGTTTATGCCAATTATTTATCTATAGAGTATCATTTTCCATTCGTATATATGCTATTTTGGGTGTCTTGACTTTAAAAATGATATAAAATATTTATACTAGTGATCATAGCTACCATTTGTTTGAGGCTTTCACTGTTCTGTACACTTTACATAGATTATCTCTAGTACTCATAATAGCATTGCAAAATGGTGGTGCTATTCTTAGTTTAGGGGCATTTCTCAGCCTATAAGGAAAACGTATGAAACTACTGACCTGAAAGGCCACAGCTTCATTGCACTCGATTCTTTTCACTATGCTGCTATTTATTTATTCTTTATGTATTGGGTACAGTATCTCATTCTGCATCTTGTACTCATAGTGATCTGCCCATCTCAGCCTCCTCAGCACTGGGATTGTAGGTGTGTACCACCAATGCCAGGACTCAGGGGCCAGGGCAGCATGCGGTGCTGGGGATCGAAACATGGTCCCTGCACTTGCCTGTGCAGGTGTTTAGACCAATGAGCTATCCCTGTTGCCCTTGCCCGTGCAGGTGTTTAGACCAGTGAGCTATCCCTCTGGCCCTTGCTATACTGCCATGATGGAACAAAGAAGAAAAGTCATTTGAATATCAGTATTTCAGCAGAGAAGCAAAACCATTATGAGTGACATAAAGCAGAGAGTTTACCTGAGGGTTAACCTTTAAGAATCTTGGGTGCAGGTTGAATGCTGCATGTGAGGCCGTCACCTGTGCATCCACAGATGAGGCTGAAGTCACCTGCCAGGCAGGGGGGGCATGGAAGATGGATAGGATGAGGTGTAGAGCAAAGCTGGATGACCTGGAATCATGAGGGGCTCAGGGATGGAGGGGAGATGGGAGGGAGAGCCGGGAGGGGAAGCTAAAAGATCAGTGTGTGATTATATATATGTAACAATTCCCTATGATGGTTGTCCTTATCATGTATTGGAAATATATGCTGATTATAGGGGCAGGAAGATGACAATTAAATAAAAAAAAAAACAAGAAAAGGAGAACTAAGTTTCCATATGTTTAAAGAGTAAAAGATTTCTATATATTTTATGAAAAGCGTAAGACAGATAAGTTATTGCAGATTTTTTTTTTGGTGGTACCAGGGATTGAACTCAGGCCCTTGCACTTGCCAGGCAAGCACTTATTCCACTGAGCTATCTCCCTGCACCTTATTGCAGAAAATTTTGAAAATGGTAAAAAAGCATAATAAGGAAAATAAAATGCATCCTTATCCCTTGCTGTAATCGTGAACTTGAGCACATCATAAAGAACCTTATCGCGCACCTGTCCCTCACTGTCGCAGATCTAGTGACACCAGGCATCTGGAGTAGAGGCACACATGACACTGAAGCTGAACATGCATCGCAACCTGGATGTCAGGAAACTGGAGGAGATCTTCCGGGTGCTGGCTGGGGGGCTGGTGGCCAGCCCAGTGAGGATGCCCGGGATTCGGCAGTGAGCCGCTGGGCAAGGCCGTAGCCACTGAGCTTCCCTCCCACCCTCCTACACCTTGGACATGGAGGGCATTTCTCACGCAGACCGAGCAGGGGAAATCTGAGAACCAAAAATTCCACCCTTGCTAAGCTGACAATGCAAAGCTACCACACTGTGTTACAAATACAGTTGCTTTTCTCTCAAGAAAATTATGCAAAAAGATGTTGAGTGATGCCTTAAATTTTCACACATAGATTTTTATCTACTGACCAAATATAGTCCTTGTGTCTCGATCTACTAGGTAAGTGGGCGGCTTACATAGGAATATTTTACCAGGAGAAGAGAAAGAGGCCAGTGAATTTACCGTGCATAATGCCATTTATTTAACACAAGTGAGGCCAAAATGATAAAATCCATTGACTAAGGTTTCAAAGAACTGAAAATTTCATCTGAATCATTTTCCAACTCAGACTAGGGGTGTCTAAGATCCTAACGAGCTCTGGCTGAATGGAGAAGATGGTAATGAGTACCATTAGAGAAGACAGGATGCAGCATTTGTGTCTCTTCTGCTCTGTAGCTGCGTTCTCCAAATAGAAGCAGGAAATTTCTGCGGGAGTCAAAGTGCTCCAATATAAACATTTGTGATATGACATTTTTGGTACAAAGAAATGACTATTTCTAAAGAAAGGAATCTAATGTGTCTATAAATGGGCACATTACTTTGTAGCCTAGATAAGGGGGTTAAGACTAAGAATATAACTACAAATGCCAAATGTTCATATGGAAAGGGAAAGAAAACGTCAGCTAGGAGCACGCACAGCATTTATGTGAAGCACACGCTAGAAATGGTGATAGTCCTTGTGCGCCTTTGCCTGTTTATGACAGCACCATGTTATGAAGATGTCCCAAAGTTTTCCGAGGGCATTGAAGCTATTCTCAAATAGAAATTTTCATCGAGTTATTTGTGAAAATATGGTTACTGAAAAACGTATCAGGAAATACAAGAAAAAGTTAAGAAACGCAAATCCAGATATACTGGTCAAAGGTAACATAATAAGAGATTACGCCAAAACTTTGATTAGAACGGCATACACTTTGGGCTGACATGATAGCTCAGTGGTCTAAAGTGCCTGCTTAAGCAAGCGTAGGCAGGCGTGCGCACACCAAGTTTCCGTCCTCAGCACCAGGCACCAAGGCAGCCCTACCCCCAGGGTGGGCTAAGCCAGGACACACACACACACACACACACACACACACACACACACACACACACACACGAAAGGATTAATAATAAAAAAGAGCACATATTTACTATCCCAGAGCTTCCATGCATTAGGAATTCTCTGTTTTGTGGTCTCTCCCGAGGTCGCAATGCAGCGTTGGTCCAGATTTGTGGTTTCATCCGAAGGCTCTCCCGGGGGAGTGGGCTTCTCTTCCACACTCACCCTGTGATTGCTAGGACTGCATTCTGTCCCTAACAGGCTATAGATCTAGAGGTCCCAGACTTGCTCACAGATCCTTGGAACATGTCCTGCCATCCTAAGTACAGTGTAGTTTATAAAAGCTCACGAACCAAGAAAGCAATGCAGTCTGTCAATACAATCAAAGTCATAGTTTTGTAATCTAATCAGAGAAGTGGCATCCCTGAGCACGTCTGTAGCTACTCAGTGAAAGAGGTTGTATAATGCTTTTGCCACCTGCAGGGAAGGTTTTCTGGGGCCATCTTGGAGGGCATGGTCTGCCATCAATTCTGTGTGGTCAGCATCGAGCCCGAGAAGCAGAATCACTGGAAATATAGTGCTGTGTAGCCAAGGGTCTCATTACAGTACTATAACAGAGGTTCCATGCTACAAACCACTAGCTGCTCAGTGGTGAACACAGTGGAGTATGTCTTGCTCTTTCCCCAGAATAATGTGGCCACTGGGATGGGTGGCTCCAGTTACAGGCTTCTTCCACGTAGTAGCTCTGCCGATGGAAATTCACAGCCACCCACAGATGGAACTTCAGCCTTGTGAAAGAGACCTTCATTGCCTTATGCTTCCGCTCTCACTCTCTTCCTCCCGTTTCAACATACAGGCACGTGGGTTGACTTTTTAAAAAAAATACTCTGCATTGTTATTATTATTATTTTATCATACTGGAGATGAATGACTGAACTCAGGCCTTTACACTGCGCTATATCTCCATTAATTTTTTTTTTTTTTTTGAGAGACAATGTCACTTAAATAACTAGGTTGCTGAGGCTGTGTGAGCCCTGGGAGGGTGACAGGGTGGGACAGGCAATGTTTTCTCATTTGTATTGACAAGCACTTAACTTTTTTTTTAAACTAACGGTGATTTTTTTTTTAAATGAGGAAAGGTGGTTGAATTTCTCTTTTTGTATATGCTGATTAATGTCCCTGGCTGTGCATCTATAGGAGAGATGTCTCATGCTATAGTACTTTCTATATTAGTAATACTTTTCACACATGTTTTTTAGAAGTAACACGTGATATCTTGATATAAAAATATCAACTTTCTCCTATAGAGAAACTGGTGGAAACATTACCTGGTGTAAAACTCGCAGATCCTCCTAGAGAGGAGTTTTATGCCACGATTTAGCAATTCTGATGATGTCTCTAGTCAAATCTTTATATGGATTTTAGCCCATATAATTTGGATAATTACCCCCTCAACATATCATCTATCTATCTATCTATCTATCTATCTATCTATCTATCTATCTATGTATCATCTGTCTATCTATCTATAATCTATCTACTTAATTTGTGGCTGGCTCAGCCAGCACTGGGGGTGGGAGTCACATGGCTTGTGGTGCCTGGGATAAAACTGTGCTCCCAGCACTTTCCTAGGCACTTCAGACTACTGAGCTATCTCACTGGCCCCTCAGTATACTTTTTAATAGGACTTGCCTGTATCTCAACCTATAGCTGAAGCACAGCAATTGCAAAGAAAGATTTATCATTCTAAATTGGTCTTAACTTTATTTAAAACTTTTTGTTTTGCAAAATACACAAGCAATAGAAGAGTTCAAAGATGTACAGCCATTCCCTTCTATATATACTACTCACTCCCCTCTGATTCAGTATCTTATAGCACCATAATTCAGTTACCAAACAAAGAAGCTAGCCTGATCTGATGCCATCAACCCAACTACCACCGGCTCAGCCTTCCCAGTATTCACGAGAGCCTCTTCAACCCACAGCAGGATCCCACACCACAGTTCCTTTCCCTGTCTTTTTGTGTCACCCATTTTGAGATGCCTCATTAGTACGCTTCTGTCTTTCAATACTTTAATCCTTTTAAAATGTATTTTCAATGTATGTAAGATATAGTATTTAGTTTCAAAACAATTATCTATTTTATTGAATGTCTCTTAATTCGGGTTTGACTAAACTTTTCTCACAGTTCATCTCGGGTCATGGATTTGGGTGAGGAGTCCACAAAGGTAATCAATTCATTGTATACTATTGGGGTAAATTGTATTAATATGACTTACCATTGGTGATGTCAACATTGACCACTTGGCTTTATAAATTGAATTGTGTGTGCTTTTCAAATTCATGTGCTGAACTCTTAAGTCTCAGTACTTTGGAATGTGACCTTATCTGGATATAGCCATTGCAAATATCACTGCAAAAGATAAGGGTCTTTCTGTAGTACAGTGGTCCGTGCACAATATTTCTTGTCTTTCTTTTGAAAAGGGAAATCCAGGCTATTGAATCTAAGCCTCCTAAAGCTTATGTCACCAATCTAGCTCTGCGTTTGATGCATTGTAATTAAGCTTTTTTTTTTTTTTTTTTCTTGCTGGGTGGTCAAGGGCAAGTCGAAGCAATACCTGTATAACAAAACATTCATTTTTTTTTTTTTTTTTTTTTTTTTTTGGATCTTCCAGGGTCAAATCCCCTCAGGATTAAGTTTGGGACCATAGATAGTACTATGTAGAACTGTTGTTAGTGTCAGCCTTCGGGACAAGTCACGACCATTGCTTGGCCATTTTGCTTTCTGTGAAAGCCTGAGGGAAATCCATTCATGAACAGTAACTTGGAAAGTATCATGGAAGTCATTCATAGTCAGACACCAGGAAAAAGCTTCTGGAAAATAGAATACCAAAAAAATTTAACCATCCATTCGGCATTTATGAAGAACTATGGAACATATCCTGGTAGGAACCAACGTCTTAGTACCAATGTTGATAGTGTCTAACCTTTAAGATTTCTTAGAAAACAAATTTCACTAGTTGTGGGTGTGAATTCCTGTAATGCCAAGGCTGAAGAGGCTGGGGCAGGAGAGTGGATGTAAGATCAAGGCAAGCCTGGACTACAGAGCGTGCTCAAGGCCTGCCTGGAATATGTAGTGGTCCCCTGTTTTATTTCCTATCTCTCCAATAAAGAAAGAAATTTCTGCTGCTTAAGCTATTTATTCGGTTTGTGGTACTCTAAGGCAGCCTTAATAAATTTATAAACTTGGTTCATCTTTTCTGCAAAGTTACTGTTTTCTCAATTTCCACACACTCTTAGAAGTGAGTCAGAATGTTGAGCTCATTTTTAGGGGGTGAAAAATTAAGATCTACTTCTTGGAAGGAGTAGTAAACTATTTATGGACACCTATTCAATGCATTACAGTAATAGGCAAATATTTTCACTAGAAATTTTAGAAGCATACAAATGTCCTCTTTCTCTTTAAGCTTTCATTTGGTAGTTCTAACATTCCTAGGTTCACCTTTGGGTTACAATGCAGTATTGTCATTTTGTTGTTCAAGTTCTAGCTTTCACCATGGGTCACTGGCTCAGCTCAGCTTGTGTGTCCTTTTTATATGCACATCACAAGTACTGTTCTTCAACATATTCTTATTTTTTAAAGAAAACATGAATGTATACTGGTATTGCTCACATTCAGTCCTCTCCCTTTGACTTCCTGATGACTGTTCCTTTTCAGTCTCTGAAATTTTATCCTTGTCAGAATGTAATATATGTATATCATGTGTAGCTTTGTCTGGCTTTTTAATCTAGAATATTTTAAAAATTCATTGTGTTGTCGCATAAATCACATAGTGGTGTAGAGTATTCCACTCTATAGATGTGTTGTTCTACAGATTATCCATTTTCCCATTCAAAGATATTTGGATTATTTTAAGTTTTTGACAATCATGAGAACTGCTATAAAAATTCCTGTATAAGTTATCACATATAGTTCTTCAGTTAACTTTGGTAAATCCCTAGAATTGGGGTTGACGAGCCTTTCTTTGTATGTAAATTTTTAAATCTAGCCTTTCTTCATTCTTAGGAACTCTCTCTGAACATACACAGCACTGATAAAAAGAAAAGAGCACTTCTTTTGTGTAGCAATGTCCAGAAATCTGCTGTGAAATCTTCTTTGTTAGAATGATATAAATTGTGCTCAATTATCTTTTTGACTCTGAAAGTTGAATCACAGATATGACAGGACCATAACTCCTTCATTGATCCTAACAGCAAAGACAGAGGAATTATTTAAAAAAAAAAAAAAAAATATATATATATATATATATATATATATATATATATATACATATAGTATTTTTCTTGAAGAGTTTAAATCTGATAACCTTAGAGCAGCTTCAGGCAGAGGTCTGGAAAGCTTTCCTAGGAAAAGATCCTCCGCTTGCTGGGTCCATGCTCATGCTCTGAGGAGGAGTGAGGTGAGGCTGATTCAAACCCAAAGATTCCCCCAGCAGAGAATGTAGAAGTCAGATCACCTGGTGCAGAGGAAGGAAGTCAGAAAGGAAAGGAGTGTGGAGCAGAGCCTTAAAGATGACGAAAGTGGAGACAAAACTGCCAAAGAGCAAGCTGTAGGGCAGGAGGAGCTGGAAGGAGCTTCCCAGCTTGGTGTCTCTGCTCTACCCTTACTTATAGGGGTAAAGTGGTCTGGGGTGAGGTAAGGGTTATAGGAGCTTTACTGATTGATGTGTTCTTGGCCACTCAGGTTGTTGCTAGAATGAGCCCTTGCTAGGATGAAGTATTGTTGCTATGGTGAGCTAAGGGTCATGGGGTAATTGTAGTCAAGCTAAGTCCCTAAAGTTAACTATTCCACACCCTCAAAGGCTTCACAAAGGGTAAACACCAGAAAATAGGTGATCATTTCTGTAACCACCTGCCATGTCAGCCACTTCCTGCCCTAAAGCCCTGCCTATCTCCTCTCTCTCTCTCTCTCTCTCTCTCTCTCTCTCTACATTATTAATAAAAGATGAAAATTTATCAATGCCAAAGTCTATTTGGTTAATAGAAATATTAAGCCTTAAATATAGTTGATAACCACTTTTGAGGATAAGATTATACTCTAGAATTTAAGTCATTGTTAATTGTTATGATGAAAAATTCTGTGGAGAATCTTAAGTCCATGTTGATATGGCTGATCTCAAATCTGTAATTAGTATGTTAAACCTCGGTTTAATGCTTGTCCACTTAAGTTTTCCATTTTTATTTGCTCCTTCATTCTCCATGCATCTATTCATTCACTGTTCTTTCCATATATGTACTTGGTGTGTTCTAGATATTATTTTAAAGCTTTTATAATCTTTCCTAATCCAAGCAACAACCTGCCTGAATAACTACTATTGTAGTTTCATCTTTCAATTAAGAATCAGAATGAAAGCATAAGGGCAATTTTTTTTTTCACGTCCTGAGTTTTCTATATTTAATCACCTAAATTCACTTTTTTTTGCCTGTGATATCTTGATTCTTGTCCTCATTTTCTGTGTGAAATATATTTTATTTCTCTCTATGCTTCCAATAGACCCACCAAAGCTCTTAGCAGAGGACTCACAATAATAAACAGCCTGAGAGACAGATTACTAAGTGGGGATAACCTTTGTTTTTTGGATCATCACACTTTATTACTTGAAAGTCTACCTTCTAAATAAGATAAATTTTTAAACTGTCAATATGAATTAATAAATATGTCTCATCTAAAATGTTGATATGAAAAATATGATAATCCAAGACAGATGGGAGCCATCAAATATGAGGACTTTTAGAATTCTTGGCCATAAAATTCCATAAATGAGTGAGCTTCATGGGTGCTAGGCATCTCACCTGAAGTCACCACCAGGTTCCAAGGTCGCGCATTTTTGATTGCCATCCTGTCTCTCTGAACATTGCTGGAAGCTCTAACTATGTTACTCTTTGTAAGTTTCTGATCTTGAAAGAAAGCCTCGAGATCTGTGTGTAAAAGTGTCAGTGTGTGTAGGCTGTTGCCTTGAGAATTTGCTTCCTTATTGTTCCCAACCCAAAAACTTTTCTTTGTAGATCACAATGCTTTTTAAATAAGAGTCACCACCAAGAAAAAATCCAACCCATTCACAACAGCGTTTTACCCAATCCAAGAAAAGATGCTGTTCGTTGGAGCGCTTTGCCTCCTGGAAGCCCTATTCTACTCCTCTATCCTTGGTGATCTGTTGATCTGTTTTCTCCTATAGTTCCGCTTGTAACCTCTCCTCTCAACCTTTGCTGTGGAGTTATGGCTTCTCCCTAACCCGCTTTTCCCTTTGTAAGAATCTATCCCCAGGTTTCAACAAATAACTGTGAAAAAGAAATATTGCAGCATAGCTCTCCTTCAGTATATAAGCCTGTCCCATATACTCTTCTTCCTGACCTAAAATGTAAGTTAATTAGTGCCACAAAAAGTCATCGTTTACAACTGTGTCCCTGTCTAAGAAGTTGTTTCTCATTAGGAGGTGCAATTTTATTAAATGATTTTCCCAAATACATTTTCAGGTAAAAAATAATGATGAGATTTCTTAGGGATTTTTTGGAATGAATATTCTATTAGCTCATATGAGGTTATAACCCTGAGATATTGTTTGCTCATAGTACTCCAGGTACAACCAGTAAATAGAAATATTTATATTAAGGCAATATGATCCAAATAACTGGTTTAACTAGATGCTTTTCATCTGAATGTATACTTGATAATCTACTTGTTTCTAATTTTAGACTCATTTTCATTGAGACTGCATGAACACATCAATTCATCTTATTCTGAAACTTATTTGTTTGTATTTTTTGGTGGGACCGGAATTCGAACTCACAGCCTTGCACTTGCCAGGCAGATGCGTTTGCCATGAAGCTATGACCCTGGCCCTTGTTCTGAAACTTATTGACATGATCTTATATTAAGCCTTCTAGACACTCTGTTAAGTATTTGTATAGCATTGGAAAATATATGATATTTAAATATTCAAGGACAAAAAATCACTTAAAAGAAATATTGTATGAATAATTAAAATAAACAGATGACCTGAGCATAGCATTTCAATTACTGTCTAAAAGGCTCTATGGGTGGGTAGCTTTTTTAAAATAGAAAACTGTTTTGATCAAACTCAGATGTTTCTCTTTTTTATATTCTTGGTATGGTTCTTCTGTAGAAGATCATCTTCAAACAGAGAGAAAGACAGCTCCAGCCTCCAGCCTACAGGCTCATGCCCCAGGAAGCAACAATGATTTGATACAGGCAGGCATGTTTAGTGTATGTTTTCTTTTGGACTGTGAACACAGAAGGCATCAGAGCATGTGGAAATCTTGGCCTTTGGACTGTTAATTATTTGAGCTGTAGGTATTTAGTTGGTGTTCTGTGGCAAAGCATAAAGATTACCACCTCTAAGAGATGGATGTTGATTAGTGTGATAAGAATTATTGAGGCATTCTTGGTAAACCACAGCTTAGGAATGTTACAGATAATCATAAGCCATTTTAATTTTCTCTTGTTACTCAGGTTTCTGGTGAGGATATTTAACGATGTGGATAGATTTCTGACTGTGCTAATGCTATCACTTGTGATAATTCCCCTGACTTGTTATATTTGTAAGCATCTTATAAAGAGAAAATAATAGGCTTTCTCTAGGATTTTCTATTATAAAAAGCTATTTTAAGTCTTTTATGACAGAACTTTATAAGATAATATAAATAATACTTCTTGTGGTAATCTCTGTGAAGAATCAACACACTTAAGGATTTTTTTCAACTCTGCTCTGTAAGGAGCTGTGCTTTTTTTGTGGTTTCTGAACTAATGAACTCAACATAGAATCTTCTCAGTTAGGTTAATGAAAATGGTACTTGAACAAATAAAGAATTCAATGTAAAATGGCTTAGTTATCAGCTGTTTATATTTTGTACTTTAAAGCTTATTTTATGCTTTTACTTTGTGAATTCACAGTCTACCAAACTAGAAGGTCAGCCATGTTTGTTTGGTGAGTTTCAAAAAAAAAGAAAGAAAGAGAAAGAAGAATTTAAGAGAAGAAAGTAAATGTTTACAAAATGACTTGATAGAGCAGGCTTTATATTTTGCCTTTGGGAAAATTCCGCTCTCAATAACTCAGAGGTAATCCTTCAATAAACCCTAGCCTCTTCACTCCAGAAGCTCCTGTTGAGCTGCAGAATTCACAAACTCCAGGCCTTAGCTACGTCCTGGGGAGGGCACAGCCCCTGCCAAAAGAGGTCCCTAGAAAACCCTTTGCTTTAACAGGAAAGAAGATATTATTGGAGTGTTGGCTAAGCCATGACAGCATGAGATTGGATTTTATAATATATGAATACCAGTTCCAAAATTACCTAAGCATCACGTGCATTCCTAAGGTATGCAGTGTTCTTCTTCTCCTGCTGAATTCTATTTCTAGTGATCTTCTAAATTTCTTACACATGTCTGGGAATAACCCTCCTCCATAGTCTACACCCCCTTTCATCTCATTCCCGACCTTCTGTTATTCTTTAATTATGGCTAGGAGCCTCCATTCTCTGACAGTGGTGGCTCTGCTTGGCCAAGCCATGGGCTCCCACTGAACCTGAAAGTTAGCTGCTTTCTTAGTCTTGCTGATAATAGTGGTTTCCTGCTGAGGCCTGCCTTCTGCTGTGAGGATGCAGCTCGACGTGTGCGTCTAGTATCCAGCAGTATGTGGGAGCCAACACCTAGCAGTTTGTAAGACTTGATGGCTATTGTTCTTTGTAATTGTTTTAAAAATAGGCGGGCCCGAAAGACTTGAGCTTGTGAAGACCCATTTTTGACTGATGCACTATTGTGTTTCATGAGCAACAACTAAACTATTAATTGCTAAGTTATTATTAACAAATAAAAAGTTATGGGCTCATGTACCCTCTGTGTATATCTCAGAACTTTGATCCCCGTGAAGAAGACTGAGGAGTCCACTGTCAGGGAAGAGAGAAAGTTGAACTCTGGGTCAAGAGATGAATCTTGGTGAGTGTCCCAGGGTTATTTATGTTGGATCTTAAGTGAGCAAGAAAGTTCAGTTTCTGGACCCCACTGAGGGATGAATGTGGCCTTGCCTGGACACGTGAGGGTAGATAAACTAGCAATCAAAGAATCTAAGCTTCTAGTATACGTGTGCCTCAGTTATTTTTCTCTTACAGTCAGGACAAATACCTGACACCCAAAATGAAAGAAAGAAAGATTTATTTAGCTCAGTTGCTGGAGGTTTCAGCCCATACTCGGCTGTCTCCAAGACAGACTGGCACATGGCAGAGAAAATCAGTTCATGGCGCAGGAACAGCAACAGTGACAACAGAGACAGAATCTGTCTCTTTGTTTGTCCTATATGACACTCAGACTGTTGGCCTCAGGCTGGGTGTAATGCTCACACCCATAATCCCAGAAGTACTAAGACCCATAATGCCAATGGATCATGAGTTAATCTCAAATTGTAGAAGTCCCCACTCTGTGACTGCATGAGGCTTTGGGGGGACAACTAGACATAAAGCATAAGAATCTATATGAACACAGAAATTCCTGAAGAAAGTCAGTTTCACATGACTAGAAGCTCTAGTCTGTGTATTGAGCAAGTACCAGGCTATCTTCAGGGTTCTGCAGAGTGCCTGCACTTTCTTAGAGGAAGGGTTTTATACCCTGCCGTACACATCTGTCTTAGTCACTTTTTACTGGTTGCTGGGACAAATACCCGACACTCAAAATGAAGGAAGTAAAGTTTTATTTAGCTCACAGTTTGTGGAGGTTTCAGTCCACATTGGGCTGGCCCAAGGCTGAGTGGAACAGAGCAGAGAGCATCCAGGTCATGGCGGTGGAACAGCAACAAAATGGTGGCAGAGGCAGCAAATCAATCAGGGAAGCAGAGCAACAGCAACAGCTTCAGTCTGTCTCTCTGTCACTCTTTATATTACATTCAGGCTCTCTGCCTTAGGATAGCCACCCTAGACCACACCCATAGTCTCAGCCTTACTCAGACCGATAATCCCATCAGTACTAAAACACAATCCCAGGGATCATGAATCAAGTCTCAATCTATAGAAGCCGCACCCTGTGATTGCATGAGGCTTTGAGGGACAGCTAGACATAAACCATAGCAACAGCCGGGCGTGGTGGCACATGCCTATAATCCCAGCTCTGAGAGGCTGAGGCAGGAGGATGGGTGAGAGTTCGAGACCAGCCTGGGCTACAAAACTGAGCTCAAGGCCAGCCTGAACTGTACAGCGAGACCCTGTCTCAGAAAGACAAAAACAAAAACAAACAAACAAACAAAAAAACAAAAAAAAATAAACACCATAACAACAAGGTTATTGGCTTTGCATCATTAAGTGCTTGCTCTCTGGTCCCTTCTCCAAAGGCATAAGTGCCCTTCCCATTGCCTGTCACATACCTTGGGAACAAAGACCCCATCCCTGTCAAACATTACATACCAACATGTTTTTTTTATGGGATGAAGTTGCTGGAGTCTGGAGAGTGAACAGAGAGCAACATTGACCTGTCATATTCTTGCATTGCCAACGCCGTTCCCCGCCTCTCCTGACCACCTCAACTTCAGTCATTCTGTTTCATCTACTCAGATCTGGGGGCCGAACTCCCACCTCCTTGCCTTCTTTTTTAAGGGAAATAGTAATAGAAATGAAAGAAACCCTCTGAGCATTTATTAGAGACACCTCTTACATTATTATTCAGAGCAATATGACATTGCTTTGTTTTAACCGCCCTTCAAAAAACTACGCACATATTTACATGTGAACTGGTCTGGTACTTGAATTACTAGACATCCTTTTCCTTCTCTTTCCACTACACCCAGCTCCACAGAGAAACATGGCCTTTCTTTGTGGTCTGATGCTTCCCAGGGCTGTTCTGATTCATTTCATAGCCAGCAAGAAACTTCTGCCAGCAAAGGAGAGTCGCTGACAGCGCTGACACCTAACCTTCTCTTGCCGTTCATGCTGCATTTGTAAAAGTCTGAGTGCGTCTTTGTTAGCAGGAGCTTTTGTTATTTCTGAATAATTCTGCACCGTAGTGAGTGCGGGCAAGTCTGAAATATCTCAGGACTGCTAACAGCCAAATGATTTCAAAACACTCTGACAGTAAAATTTTCAATCACTACTTAATTACCTCTGTGCTTTGGAGGGTTACGAGACACTGTAAATGTCAAATGTTTTTGTCTCTCAGATTTCTATGAGGAGCGGATGCATCTCAGGTGTGGTTGGAAAGACTGAATATAAGGAGATATTTTTTTTAAAAGTTAGGTAGGGCTAAGGGTCACCTTTAGAGAAAGATTCCTTAATTACATTATAATAGGCCTACAGGAAGTGCAATCTGTTCTTAATTTTCTTTAACACCCTCACAGATTCTGTGCTGTCTCAAAAAGCTCTTACATAAGAGGGGGGAAGAAAGCATTGTCTCACCATATTATCCATGCATTTTTCCAAAAATATTTATTTGTATGAAATCACAGCGTTTCCAACAACCTAACCTGCATCCAGGCATATGAGAGAACCCTAATCTGAGGTCAGCAAATTTATTTTCATAATTTATTTATTGAACATTTTTTCACCGATTTCTCAAACCGTGTACTTTAGTCTAAAGATTTGTTATTTTAAGGACTTAAAAATTAAAGCACAGAGGGCAGGCCAGATAGCTTAGTAAATTAAAGCATTTACTTAGATAGACGCAGGGATCAGGATTCTATCCCCAGCGTGCTCTGTCAGCCCCACTACTGGGGTGCACTGAGATGGGCGACTGAGACTGGGTGTGGTGGCACACACCTGTAATCCCAGCACTTGGGAGACTGCAAACAGGAGGATCACTGAGTCCAACCTAGTGGTGAGATCCTGAATTCCCTGTAGACCCATCCTTAAAATACAAAAGATAAATAAAATAAAATAAATAAATCCTAACCTATACATTTACGATAAATGGAACACTGCTATTACAGTATTTGTAATTTTAAAATTACTGCAAATAACTAAGTTGAGATTAATGTGTTAGAAATGGACTAGGCCCAACTGACTGACCAACCTCCACATCCCTGCTCCACCCAGCAATGCAGCAGTGACCTCCTGTTCCACACAACCTGACCAACCAGCTGACCTCCCCATCCTCCAGCTCTGAGGAGCCACGTGGGAGTGACTTCCTGTGCCATGTGGCCGGTGAGATGGACCTCTACCTTCTCTGGATCCATCCCTCCCAGGTCAGACAACAGTGCTGTACACAATGACAGTGAGAAGGAACAAAATGCAATCTCAGGACCCAAGCCCATCGCCCAAAACTGCAGGAGACACTAACATAGATGAAAATGGGAATAACACAGCTGAAATCTCTGAATTAATAGCGTCTGAAGTAAAGACACAACTACAGAAAGGAGTAGAAGAAATCAGACGAGTAATAATCTCTGAAGCAAAAAAAAAAAAGAAACCCTGAATTGATAGCATCTGAAGTAAAGAAACAACTAGAAATAGGCATAGAGCAAATCAAACCAGTAATAATCTCTAAAGTAAAAACAAAACAAAACAACTCTCTGAATTAATAGCATCTGAACTAAAGTGACAACTGCAAATGGTAGAGAGGAAGTCAGATCAGAAATTATTTCTGAAGTGAAAGAAAAGAAAAGATAACCATAATGAAAGAATTAATAACTGCTTCTAAGGAAGAAACTGATAAAAAATTGAAGTAGATTAGAAAAACTTTGGACTCCTTGAATGAGCAACATAGGAATGAAATAGATCGTATGAAGTAGACTCAAAGAGATACGCAGGAACTTAAAATCTCAGTGACAAGCCGGCAGTGCCGTCTGAATGAAAGCGAAGACAAAGTTTAAGATCTTGAAGACACTGTTGCAGCTAGTGAAAAGGTAAGAAATGATCTCTTAAAAATGACTAGGAAGCAGGAAAAAAATCATTCAACATCTATAAGTTGATGTAGAGATGAACAACGTGAAATTAATTGGCATCAACCAAAAGGAGTTAACACAAATGATATAAAAAGACTATGATTAGATATAAAAGCAGAAAACTTCCCAAATATGGGGAAAAAATATGGCAGTGAAGTGACTGAAACATATAGAACTCCAAATAACATCAACTCAATCAAAAATACACCCAGACATATAATATTCAAGATCCTAGAAATCAGGCACAAGAATAACATACTGAAAGCTGCTGGAAAAAAGAAACACATCATCTTTAAAGGAAAACCCATCAGAATAAGGGCGAATTTCTCTTCACAGACCATGAAGTCAAGAAGAGCATGCAGCAGAGTTCTTCAAGTCCTACATGAAAATGAATTCCAGCCCAGACTACCATACCATGCAAAACTCTCTTTCAAGTTTGATCGAGTAAAATGCTTCCATGACAAAGAAGAACCAAAGAATTTAATGATGACAAAGCTAACCTTACACAGACTACTAAAAGATATTCTAGAGAGGGATCAAAATGACCAGAACTCCACAAATGAGAATGGAAAGAACAGACTCAACAGGGCAAACAATTAAACACAGGGGATAAAGGGGTAACCAATAGCAGGTAAATAACATGGCAAGCAAAAATCAGTATATTTCAATTGTAGCCATGAATATAAATGGTCTTAATTTACCAATTAAAAGAAATAGACTGGCACAGTGGATTAGGAAGAAAAGCCCAACAATATTCTGTATGCAAGAAACACGCTAACTCATAAAGAAATTCATAGGCTGAAAGGTAAAGGATAGAAAACAATACTATATGCCCCAGTACCTCAGAAAAAAGCAATGGTAGCAAACCTGTTTGCATACACTCTCAACTTCAAACCAAGAATGATCAAACAAGATAAAGAAGGCCACTATGTAATGGTTAGCGGAAAAATTCAAGAGGAAGAGATAATATTCATAAATATGCATGCACCCAACACAGAAATACCCAGGTATATGAGAACATCCTAATGGACCTGAAAACTGTAATATACAATACCACAATCCTAATAGGAGACCTTAACACCTCCTTATCCCCAAAAGATAGGTCAAGCAGATAAAAAGTTAGCAAAGAAATGACAGAACTGAACCAGAACTTGGAAAAAATGGATTTAGTGGATATATTCGGAGTGGTCCACATAGCTACTTCTGAATACACATTTTTCAGCTGCTCATGGGATATTTTCTAAAATAGACCACATACTAGTCCACAGGTCATGCTTATGTATATGCAAGAAAATAGAAATTATCTCATTCATGTTATCCAGCCACAGTGCAGTGAAACTGGAAATAAATGACAAAAGAAACCACAAGAATCCCATAAACACATGGAAATTAAATAGCACCCTCGTCACAATCAATAGATTACAAATGAAATTAAACAAGAAATTAAACAATATCTACAATTTAATGAAAATTTAAATGCAACTTATGGGAATTTATAGGATGCAATGAAAGCAGTTCTTAGAGGAAAATTTATAGCTCTGAGCTCACACATTAAGAAAACTGAACAGGAAAAGATAAATACTTCAGTGCTGAACTTCTATCATCTAGAAAAAAAAAGAGCAAACCAAACCCAAATCCCAAAGACGGGAGGAAATTATAAAGCTTAGACCCTAAATTAATGCACTTGAGACAAAGAAAACAATACAAAGAATTAACTAATCAAAAAGCTGGTTCTTTGAAAAATTAAATAAAATTGATAAGCCCCTAGCTAACCTTATGAAAAAGAGGAAAGAAAAACTCAAATTCAGCAATATGGAGTGAAAAGGGCGAAATTACTACAGACCGAGTGGAGAATAAGAAGACCACTCATTGCTACTTAGAGAATCTTTATTCTCACAGAATTTAAGAAACAGATGAAATGGATAGATTCCTAGAAAGGTACAAATTACCAAAACTGAATCAAGAAGATATAAGAGGGTCTGGCAAGATAGCTCTGTGACACAAGTGCCTGCCTGGCAATTGCAAGGTCGTGAGTTCAAACCCTGCTCCTAAAGGGGGGAAAAATGCTCAACAGCCCAATAACAACCAATGAAATAAAACATGCAATAAAAACCTACAGACAAAGAAAAGTCCAGGTCCAGATGGATTCACCACTAAATTCTACAAAAATATACAGAGGACATAATCCCAGTACTCCTCAAACTCTTCATTGAAATTGAAAAGGAAACAATCCTCCCAAAATTATTCCTGGAAGCAAGTATTATATTGATACCCAAACCAGAGAAGGGTGCAACCGAAAAAGATAACTACAAGCCAATCTCTCTCATGCACTTAGATGCAAAAATGCTCAATAAAATCCTCACAAATCATTAAGAGGACAATACACCACTACCAGGAAGGATCCATTGCAGGGATGCAAGGATGATTTAATACATGCAAATCTATAAATGTAATACACTATATCAAAGCACAAAATCCAAAAACCACATGATCATCTCAGTTGATACAGAAAAGGCTACTGACAAAATCCAACACTCATTCATGTTCAAAGTCTCACAAGAAATTGGAATAGACAGTCTCTAACTTGGGCTAATAAAAGCCATTATGACAATCCAGTGGCTAACCTAATTCTAAGTGGGGAAAAACTGAAGTCTTTTACTCTCAGATCTGGTACAAGACAAGGATGTCCTCTATCACCACTCCTATTCAACATAGTTCTGGAATCATTAGCTACTGACATTAGAGAAGATACAGAAATAACAGGCATAAGAAGATGTAATGAAGAAGCTAAACTATCATTATTTGCATATGACCTGATAGTCTACTTGGAAGACCCAAAAGATTCCAACAAGAAACTAGTAGAATTAATAGGCAAATTCAGTAACATAGCAAGATACAAAGTCAAAACCCAAAAGTCAATAGCATTCCTCTACACAGATAACAAACACATTTAGAGGGAAATTAGAGAAACAATACCTTTCACAATAGCACTATGGAAAATGAGAAACTTAGGAATTAGTCTAACTGAAGAAGTAAAATATCATTAAAATGAAAACTACAGTACTTTAAAAAAAGAGATCATGGAGAATTTCAGAAAATGGAAATATGTTCCCTGCTCCTGGATAGGAAGAACCAATATTGTGAAGATCACCATACTTCCTAAATTGTTATTCCGATTTAATGCAATCCTCATCAAAATACCATCAGCATGCCTCACAGACCTGGAGAATTCATTCCTAAAATTTATTAGGAACGAGAAAAGATCTAGAATAGCAAAGACAATCCTGACCAATAAAGATAATGCAAGAGGCATTACAATTCCAGCCTAAAATTATACTACAAAGCCACATTGATAAAATCAGCCTGGCATTGGCAAGAAATATAAACCTGAGGGTCTATGGAATAGATTAGAAAATGCAGAAGCAAATACAAACACACTCAGCCACCTTATCTTCCACAAAGGGGCCAAACATGTTCCATGGAAGAAAGATAGCCTCTTTAACAAATAGTGGTGGAAAAACTAGCTTTCTACATGTTGAAAACTAAAACTAGACCGAAGTCTATTACCATGCACTAAACTAAAGTAAAAATGGGTTAAAAATATAAATATTAAAACAGAATCACTAAATCTCCTGGAAGAAAAAATAGGAGGAAATCTTGAAGAAGTAAGGGTAGGCATTTTTGTCCAGTTCATATACAAAAATCAAAAATGCACGTGTAAAACTTGAAAGAATCAACAACTGGGTCCGCCTCTTGCTCAGAAGTTTTTGCACATCAAAAGAAATTACCAACAGAGTGAAAATTTTGAAAAAAATGTTTATCTAATAAGCATTCAGACAATGGTCTTCTATCTAGAATTTATAAAGAACTGAAAAAAAAAATTAGGGTTCCAAAATTCAAAGGTCCAATCCAGAAATGGGCATCTGAGATGAACACACACTTCTTAGAGGAAGAAATACAATCAGTATATAAATACATGAAAAAATGCTCCACGTTGCTAGCCATCCAGGATATGAAAATGAACATAACACTTAGATACCATCTGACCCCAGAAAAAATGATTATCATAAAGAAATCAACTAACAGCAAGTGTTGGAGAAGCCGTGGGGGAAAAAGGAACCCTTCTCCACTGCTGGTGGGAATGCAAACTGGTGCAATCATTATGGAAATCAGTGTGGAGACTCTTTAAAAAATTAGGACTGGAAATTCCATTCCCCCTACTGGGGCTTTTCCCTGAAGAAATGAAAATATCATATCATGGTGATGTTTGTCCATTCATATTCAGAGCAGCACAATTTGTGATAGGCACATCATGGAAACAACCAAAATGCCCATCATCTGAAGAATGATTGAAAAAGATGTGATGTTTTTATACAATGTTATATTATTCAGCTATAAAGAATGATAAACTAGAAGACTTCACATATAAGTGGATATATCTTGAAGATATACTCATAAGTGAAATAAATCACATCTACATGTGTAAATAGCATACAGTCTCCCTAGTGTAAGAATACAAAAGAAGAAATGAAAAAGGAAAGACATAACACAGCTGAATGGAAATCGAGAACTCAGGGATTAAACAAAGAAAACACAACAAGAAGAAATATTAGGGGGGCCGGCGGGATGGCTCAGTGGTTAAAAGCGCCTGCTTGGGAAAGCTTAGGCGGTTCAATCCCCAGCACCACATGCTGCGCTGGCCCTGCCCTTGGGGCGGGCAGAGCCGGCCATAAAAATGAGTGAATAAACAAACAAAGGCTCTGAAACAAGAATAAATAAATAAATAAATAAATAAATAAATAAAAGAAACGTTAGGAAACTTGGCAGGGGCAAAACCATGCACTTATGTACAGAGGAGGAATTAGACAATGGTTCTAAGAATCTCCAACAGGTTTTTCACACTCAGAGTAGCAACATGCAAGAGTAGTACCGTGCTTAGAATGTTTGACATTCTGGTCTTCTAGAGGTGTCCTGTGCTAATGTAATTTCAATTATTGCTATACTCTCTCTCAGAGAAATATTTTTGAATTTTGTTTATTTATTTATTTATTTATTTATTTATTTATTTATTTATTTATTTATAAGCTCACTTTTGTAGCTCAGGCTTGTTCTTGAACTTGCGTCAATCCTCTTGCATCAGCCTCCCAAGTGCTGGGATTACAGGCATACACCACCACACCTGGCTCAATGTTTGTTTTAAAAGAAAACAAAAAAGGCAAAGAAAAATGCCATAGGATTGACCTGCTACAATTTTGTATATGCTTAGATTTCTAAATTTCTGTATAAAAATGTGTAACAGTTTTTTAAAATCACCTTCTATAGGGATTTATTAGAATATAGATGATTGATGGAAAATACCATTTCCATGTTAAGTCTATGGCATTTAATATTTAGAAAGACAGTGATATTAAGATCGATTACCTATGTTATAGAGTAATAGTGTCACTAAGCTTCTGTTCTGGAGGGGTAGGAACCTACATTTGCAGACCATAAAATTAGAGAAAAAGAAGGGCTACAAGGTTAGCCAATATTTTGGCCCTAGCCCTTCAAGGTCAGTGAGGACTCAGGACCCAAGAGAGCCTGTACTGTCACATCCTATAATTCAGTGGTATCCCAAATTTTCTGTTCACGGAGATTACGGGGCCATAGAATAAGGGATTAATGATGTTTTGTGTGTCTAAGGAGAGTCACCTAGAGAGAAAACATTCTCTTAGGCTTTCACAGAGAACAAAGTGGTCAAACAATGGCTGTGACACATCCAGACGGCTGACACTGACAAAAGTTCTACAAAACGCTGTACATGGTTTCAAGATAAATCCTGAGGGTATTTAACTGACGTTGTCAGATACAAAAATTACATATTTCATTATTTAGGTATTGGTTTAACTTGGGCTTAACCACCTGGCAGAAAAGCTTAACCAAGAGGCATAAAAAGTAAAGCCAGATTAGTATGCTGAGTTGTAAAAGGCTCAAGTCAACAGCTTCTGACATTGCCAGTTCTGCCGATAACCCACTACTATTAGGAAATATTGGACATACAACTACTTTCTCTCAGTTCATTGAGAAGAAATATTCATACCAATAGTGTTTAGAAAAATTACCATGTCTGTATCCTTTGGTCTGAACAACTACTAGGAATCCAACAATATACATTGTATCAATTATTAGGACTCTCTTACTGCTGATTTTTTTCTTTTTTTATGTATATATATATGTATATATATATATATATATGCATATATATATATATATATATATATATATATAGAGAGAGAGAGAGAGAGAGAGAGAGAGAGAGAGAGATTTAACTCCCTGGGTAATTCTGTGAAAGATTAGGTCCGAGAGTTTCTGCTCTACAGATAACCAATTGTATCTAAACAATGTTTTGTAAAATACTACTAACGTGTTTTGAAACTATCTCAAAGTTATTTCTTATTAAAAGTAATAGAAATAAAAAAAATTGACTAGGCCGTAGGTAGAATCACAACAGAGAGAAGGCACCTGTGCCTCCAGGGGAGACAGACACCAAGCCTTAATTGGAAACACGGTAGTCCAGCCTGCAAGCCTCCCTGGAGAAGAACAACAGCTCAGAGCTGTACTGTCACCGGTATCCTCTGAGCCAGTGTGCCTAAGCAAACACCAAACACATAGAAACCACATAACGAATACGGGGATGGGGGACCAGAGCCCCGAACCCCCACTCCTACCCCTTCCAGAAATGTCTTTGTTTGTCGGTGTGCTCTTTGCACTCTTGATATGGACTTTGTTCTCCTACTAGATTAACATTAGCTAAGTAACCGTACTGCAATCCTACAGGTTGATTGTTGTGTCACCCAAGGTAACCTGTGAGGAGAATTCGTCGTATGAAACTCCCTAGCCGAAGTGTCTCAGCTGAAACACACTTTTACGACCCTTCCAGCCTCTAAGGAGCTTTCTCTTAATAAAGCTTTCCTGCTTTTTGCCCTGTTTTTGGCAAAATGAGTTCATTCTTCAGCATCTTGAGACATGAACTCAGCACGTTCTAACAGATTGGTTATCACTTCCCTGCAACAAAAGCACAAAGATAATAAAACTGGATCAACTGGTGATACATGGGCTGTAAGGACCGGGATATCAAATTTACTTGCAGAATCAGGGTTGGTAGCTGCTGTGGGAATCTAAGCACACACACCACTGGCTGATGAACTCTTCACACAGTGAGATTAACAAACTCGTAGGCACTTAATTTGTTACTTGTTAAAAGTGTGATTTGTATCTATATTTTTTTTTTTTCTGAAGAAGTTAGGCACTATAAGTTGTTTATAGGGGCTGGGTGTGCTGATGCATGCATGTAATCCCAGCACTCCAGAGGCTGAGTCAGGAAGATTGTTGTAAGTTTGAGACCAGCCTCTGCTACAAAGGTGAGCTCAACGCAGTTTGCACTGCATAGTGAGACCCTGTCTCAAAAAGAGCAAAGGAAAAATAAAGTGTTTTTAGTCATAAAAAGAAGCCACCAGTGTTAGTTCACAGGGGTCTAGAGAAGCCTGATAGGAAAGTGAAAGAGAAGGAAGCAGACCTTTCAGTTTCTGTCTTCTTTATTACTTTAAAAGTTCAGCTAATTCTGTGAGTGTCTGCTTGAAGTCGGCAAAACAAGGTTGATTAGCAGTGAATTTATAAAACCTACACATCCTCTGTTAAGACTAAGAACACCAGCAGATTCAGAAGGGACAATCAGCTACCAAGGTCTACCCAGAAGTCTCTGCTCCTACACTTGTGGTCAGCTTGGAGTCCAGCACAGCTCTATGCAACTGAGACTTTCTCAGGCAGACCTCATGCACTCACTGAGACCAAAGGCTTCTCTGGGATTCATTTTGCAAAAGCAAACCTGAGATGCTGATCAACTAGACTCCAACCTACCCCAGCTATCCTATAAAGGCTGCCTTCTTTGGTGGCAGGCCAGCCTGGTCCTCACTGGAGCTGTGCCCTGCTAACTCAAACCAAAGCTCTTTTTCAATTTGCTCATCCTAATTCTACCTAATATTTGCCTATGCCTCACACTGACACACAGAAAATCTTTTCTTCTGTGGCAGTGAGCCAGGAATCTAGCCCGTGGGTTGAGGTGAAATCCCCATCTCTTCTTTGGAAAGACAACTTCAGACACCATGTTGTACCAAAAGGATGAGTTTTGATCATATGCTCTCCCATATTGCTGCAGGTGCATTACTATTTGTAACAGTTTGTTGTTATGGTTGTAATTTCTTTTAAACCAGGTGACCAGTATTCCCTTTGTGAAAATTAACTGAATGTTCCTGAGCTACTGAGGAGAAAACAGTGATAAACAGAGAAGTAAAGATAAAATGTACATTGAGTGTATATAAGTGAGAAAGTGAGTGTATATGATTTTGTCTGTTAAAGTTCTATGAATAAGACTGAGGATACGGCATAGCACCTGACTGGCAAGTGCAAGGTCCAGAGTACAATTGCTGGTATTCCCCACAACCCTGCAAAACAAACAAATAAATAAACAAAAAATACAGTTCAGAGAGGGGGTGGTCATACCCAGCAAGTTCAGATTTGGTTACACCATCAACTTGCTACTGACTGAGTGCGTTTTTGCCCACTGTACAGCATGCTATAAAACAAGTTTAGAAACAGAGAAGATTTATGCATGAAATGACGAAGTGTATGGAGATAGGAAGACAAGTCTCCAATCCACCTCCTGAAGGGCTTAGACAAACTGAAAGGTGGGAGGCATGGGGAAGGATGATCTGAGTTAAAGAGAAGTAACTGGTGGTCAGCTCCTGTGACTACTGTGAAATCACTTGATGGGAAACTCATCGTATTCACATTCACGCTGTGAGGGCAGACGTTGCCCTTGGACACAAAATGTCACCCACCATACAACCGTGGAGGCCCGGGGGAGGGCTGGCAGTTTCAACTAGTTTGAGTATCTCTGGGCACCTGAAAAAAGAACTTAGACAACTATGACAATCAGGACTTGCACATCAGAGATGTTAGCTATAGCAAAGCTATTGGGCTCTTGGGGGTATTTTACTTAATTAGGTGACCTCTAAAATGGATGATGAAAGCAAGTGAAACTAAAGGGTTGATTCAGGGTTTTCCTAGGACTCAAATTTAGTGCTATTTGGTAGACATCCAGCAGAGAAAAAGATGAGTTTTAGGTCACACGGATGCTTGACCTAAAAGCTGCTGAGCAACCTGGACTCCTCTACCTTCTTAATTCCCTAATATACTTCCTAACGAAACACTCTTCATTTGACCTCCAAAGCAGTGTTTGAATCTGCTCTATCCTTTCCCAGCCTTGCTGACATTATTTCTCTCCTTCAGATTTTCATCAAACTCTGTGATTACAAGGACTTATTAGCTGGGAAACTCCCCCCACTCTCTATCCATCCTAATGCATCACTTTGGTACCAAGAATCAAGCTCAGTATCTTGTGCTTGCCAGCAGGCACTGTGCCACTGAGCTATATATCCCTGACCTTAATGCATATATATATATAATTTGATTGACAGTTCCCGTCCTGAAGTACTTGTCACTTCTATTATCAGCATGGTCATTTACTTCACATGTTAGATAGAGTTAACTCTGTCATGGCATCTTGGTCAAATGACCTAATTGTGAGACACGGTCTACGTCAGTAGTTTGGCAAATAGTGACATTACTCACACATATGAATCGACAGGAGAATACATTGCTTTTGCCTATTTGCCACTGCCTAAATAAAATGGATTTTAATAGTCGTCATTTTAATGGGCCTGGATTTATTAGTATAATTATAGTTGAAGCTAAATGTAGTCAATCTAATTTTACTTAAATTGGGAATGGATGAGAATTATCTTTATATCGTTTTTGACTACTGATTTAGTGTTTACCAAAAATAGATTCTCTTGAGATACTATTACTAATCTAAATGCATGGAGGCTGTGCTCATATGGATTCCTATCATATGAAATCATACTTGAAAATAACAGTAACAAAGTTGGGTTATTCATCTTTAAATTACTTTAAGGGCCAGCTAAATAGCTCAGTGGATTAAATCGCCTGCAAGCAGGCACAGGGCCAGGGGTTTGAGCCCCCAGGGTGCACTGAGATGGCAATTGAGACTGGACGGGGTGGCGTGCACCTGTAATCCCAGATCTTGGGAGGCTGTAAACAGGTGGATTACTATGAGTTTGATCAAGTAGTGAGACCCTGAACACCCTGTAGACCTTTTCCTAAAAATACAAAAATATTATTTTAATTTGTCTTCTCTAAAGAAAATAGTAATAAATTTAGGGTGTTATTTGAAGTGGTTCATGTTCTGGCTATAGCTGGCATGTCCAGGCTCTCTGTCACTTCTAGGACATGAACTCTGGCCGAGTCCCTGTCGCAGTAGCCAGAGGATGTGGCCGACAGAACTTCCCTTCTCTTTAGGGCCAACTGAACCTCGGTTGTGCCCAGTCTCCCACCGCATCCTTCTCGTTATCACTCCTTATGGCTTGTAACTCCTGTACTCTGTTCCCTTCCATGGCGTTTCCCATGTGTAGTGGAGGGGTGCTTCCCAGTACTCTCCGTGTGCTCTGTGTATCCCAGGTTCTCCAAGCAGAGCCCTTGGCCCACTGGAAACATCAAATGCCTGTTGAGTTGAAGGTGCAAAGGAACAGTATGTTCTCGCACTTCTGGAGAATTTGTGAAGGAGGGGTTGTGCACCAACAGACAAGTTCTGGGGAAAGATGTTCAGGTCAAGGAAAAGTATTAAACAAGACCACAGAGATGGCTGTAGAAGGAAAAGCAAAGAGACAAGCACTTTGAGTAAAGGGTTTATGCAGTGTTTGGTGGCTGCGGATAAACAATGTAGGAGCAGACCTTGGGGGCAGGCACCCTAAGAATCTGTAGACTCAGAGCAGTGAGCTGGAAGCAGGGAATCTTAGCAACAGCTGGAAGCCTGGGTTTTGTTTGCATGACAGCGTATGCTCAGTACAGAGCTGGGTGGATATTGAAAGAAACGAAGAAAGCCTCCCTCATAAAGAAATATTTCTGAGATTCTTTATCCAAACCTTTTCAATTAATGGGAGAATTTTGTGTCTAAAAATATGTAGTGTTCTTTCCATTAAGTAGAGTTCTGCAGAAAACTTTTTTTTCATTTCTTTTTGGATCTGAAAGGTACAATGGATAGTGTGAAAAGAAAAGAAGCTTTTAAGAGGGAAGGAACAATTGCGATGAGGGGGAGGAGAAAAGAAAAGAAGGAAAGGCAGAAGAAATATATTTGTATATGTGCAGCCAGCTTGGATAATTGTTCTGCTGATTTATGCTGGTGTATTGAAAGGAATGGCTGATGCTTACATTTCTCTCGCTTTTTTTTTTTTTTCTAAGTTTGAAGAAAACTTATTTTGTGAGGAAGGTTTTGTTTTAAAATTTAATATCTGAATAGGTTTTTCTGCAAGTAAATGCAGATTCTTTGTGCACACGCGCATGTGTGTGTGTTAACCATTAAATCAATATTCTTCAAACTGAGCCATACTCTCAGACCTTCTAAATTTTTAAATTTTCAGATAGGCACTTTATTAAGGTGCCTCATACTGGGATTATAATCCAGTGCCACCATTCCTGGCTAGTGACTAGGATTTTATCTGTAAATTTTTAAGAAAGAAGACACAATAAGCCAGCTCTTCGCAAACCCCTTTCATCTGGGACCTCTGTGGTGCATCCCCAGTTTCCTGCAAGAACTTATGGCCCATGGTGAAAAGAAAGAGCAAGAGCCAAGTGACAGCACGTCAGGGACCTGGGATGGTCAGTTGTCCGGGGAACAGAAGGCCATGAGGCAGCCAAAACCGCAGTATTTATTGATCACAGTTGCACTGGGGAAAAAGGTGAGGGGTTCTGCACAACTCAGAGGGTGGTGGTGGCCTTAAGCTAATGGGGTCTTGTGCTGATGGTGGTGGGGAGAGGTAAAAGGTTAACAAAGTGTTTGTCTTTCCCCCTGGTACACCCTTCAAGGAACCAGGGTGTCTTCAGCTGACGTAGTCTTTCCCTGGGACACCACACCATGTCAGGACCTTTTTGATCTCAACTAGGACCAGAGGCATATGGCGTGATGTTTGTACATATTAATGACAGCTCCCATGGCAAGGTACTAGACCTTGTACAACCCCTAGTTACAATCAAATTATAAGTAACTTTCCTCTCTAAATTATATAGAATTGACTATGACACCCTTTGCTTCGAACAGTGTGAACAGTACATCAATGTGTCACTGAACACTTAAGAAGAGTTCACGGTGTTCATTATATTATGGAGGGTGGAAACATGTGCGTGCGCGCGCGCGCGCACACACACACACACACACACACATTACCCAAGTAATTTCAATAAAAAAAATACAGCAGTAGGTACTGTATTGCCTGACTTCAAAATATGCTACAAATCTATGGTAATCAAAATGGCATGGCTTTGGAATAATGGCAGACACATGGACTGAGGGAACAGAAAAGAAAGCCTGGAAGCAATCTCTGGTCAACTTACTTCCAACAGAAATGTGAAAAAAATGCTTTGCAGGGAGAAAGTCCCTGGAGTAAATGATTTCTTGAAAAACTGGATATCTAAATGCAGAAGAATTAGATTAAATCCACATTTCTCACATGTAACAACATCTCCTCAAAATGGATTGAAGACTTAAACATAAGATCTGAAATTATGAGTAGAATGAACAAAACAGGTCAAATGATTTAAGATATTGGGACAGGCATGGATTTTAGAATAAGCCCTCAAAAGCAGAGGAATAAAAGTCAAAAATAGAATACTTCATTTACAGGAATCAATTAATGGGGGGGGGACAATCTATAGAATGGGAGAGATAAATAATACATCTCATGGGTTAATACCCAGAATTTACAAAGATTCTAAAAATCCAACAACTAACAAAACTCAATTAAAACTTGTCTGTAATTATAAATGAACATTTCTGAAGAGATATGCAAGCAGCCAATTTATATGAAAAAAGACAATGTCATTAATCAGGAAGGAAAGCAAATTAAAGTCACAAGATATCCCTTAACTCCAGGAAGAATGATTATTACCAAGAACACAGCACATATGTTAGCAATGGTGTAAAGAAAAAGAAAACAAATGTGTGTTTTTGGTGAATATGTAAATCAATGTGATCATTATAGAAAACACTTTGAATATTTCCCAGAAAATTAAGACTAGAGCTATCATGTGATCTAGCAATTTCCTGTCTGGTATATATTTAGAGGAGGGGAAATCAGGGACCTCAGTACTGCCAAGTTCACTGTAGCACTGTACACAATTTAGGAACTGGAAACAGAAAAAATCTAAATATTCCTTAACTAATAAATGGGTGAAGAATGGAAATGAAAATCATTCAGTGAAAAAAGAAGCTTCTACCATGTGGGGTAGAATGGTGGTTGCTATGTTAAGTGGGATAAAACAGGCACAGAAAGGTAGAAGCCTTGTCATTGGGAATCTATGAAGATGGGTCATGGACGTTGGGAGTAGAATGGGGAGAGTAGGGGAAGGAAGAAATGAAAAAGGGTTGGTTGGTGAGAACTTAGCTACACTTACAAAGCAGTAAAAAGGTCTGAGAGCTATAAATTTAGAGTGGGTGACCAAAAAATAATAATGGTGTATTGTAGATTTGAAAAGGCTAGAAGGTAGGATTCTGAATGCTTTTGCCAGAAGGAAATGATAAATGCCTGACGAGGTTTGTTTCCCTGGTTCAAGCCTTGCACAATGTGTACACACACTGAAACATCACATGATCCCCACTAATGTTTGTAATTTTCTTTTTCAGCATTAGAGAAGAGGAAAGAAAAAAGGCTTAAGGAAATGCTCTGTAGAATTAATTCACCAGAGCTGATAATCTGACTTTGCCCTGTGACTTTAAGATAACTTTCTAATTTTCAGTTCTTTCAGTGTAGTTTCTGCCCCACCACGTGCCTGCCTCCAGCCTAATGTGGTGGGAAGTTGAGAGAGCCAGGAAACACTGCTTTTATGGCTTCACTGACACAAATGTTTCTTAACACTCACACAGATTCATAAACCCTATGTCTTATGTGATTTTGGTGTAAAGACCTTGAGCCTTTGGACACTTCAAGCAGTCTTTCCACAGACGACTTTACGTACAACATAGGACACCCGCTAGGCAGGCAGAATTCAGCTCAACTCAGTGGAGCGGACGGTGGGAACTTCTCTTAGTGGCTGAACACAGGATCTGATTCTGTCCGGGCCGAGAGCAGTGGTGCCGGCTTGCATTCTCTGTGGAAGTGCGTGTGGCATGGGGGAAGAGACAGGACGGAGTGGGAATTACTGCGGAGCAACCTGTGTGAACAGAGGAGAAACAAAATTGAACAGCAAGGGGCCAACCTGACACCCCGGAGGCTGTAGGCTGCCCAGCGCCATTAGGCTATCTGCACCTCCTCACCTCAGGGTGGGCCAGGGCATTGGCTTAACTTATGGTTTTCAGAGAGAGATTTATAAACCCTTCGTGCAAGGGCTCAGGTACTTTTTCTCGCTGTTCTGTTTATCTGTCGTAAACTTTTTTTTGTTAACCAAAGAAAATGTCTTCCAGCATCACTGAGGTTAATTAAGAACGTCTCTAGTGCTGATTGGAGATGAAAATAGTCCAAGCTGCACAAGAAGGTTTGAGTGTAGAGTCCTGATTAGAGCCTATCAAATGGCAAGTTGACCACCTGTGAGTATGGATCATTACTTAAGGAGGCTGCCTCTAAGCTGCTAAGTTCAGCTAACTTTTGCCAACCTACATTCTAACTTTAATAATTTCTGTGAAATGTATGCATTCCAGGTTCATCTTTTTGAGGGTGACTTAGACTTTTCAATCTCAAATGGTACATCTTTCTGCTTTAAACTCATTTATTTATTAATAAATATCACAATGTGTTTTAGGATCACAATGGGTTATTGATTTCTTCAAATAGTATGTATATCATCTTATCTAGGATCAATATATTTCATTACCATACTGGCCTATCTAGTGTTTGAAACTGTACTTTGAAAATGACCTTATTGTTAAACTGAGAATCTAACAGTGGCTAACTAATTTGGGGAAAATTTATCTGCATGAAGAGTTTTTCATCACTTACATGGCTTGTATTTTCTGAATTTACAGGCTTCTGTATTCTCTTGATTTTTATATCCATTTCTTGTATATCATACTCTTTGGAGATAAATTGCAATTGTGATGACCTTGACATATTTTTTATTTATCCTTACAGAGAGGATTATTGCACCTGGGTCATTATTGGATTCCTTGTTCCACACCTTCTTTAAATAGCTTTTGATTGTGCCATGATATCTCTCTGATTTTCAGAGTCCCATTATTATAATTATATTGTGACAGCCCATGTGGCATCCTTTCTAAAACATTTCATTTGTCTGAGTGTGTAGGTTTTATTTCCATTAAACCTGATTGATCTCTAATCATCATCATAGTAATGTCATTAATGTGGTTACTTTAAACAGAGAACTAATATTTTGATATTTCATAGTTTGAGAGAAAGATTTTCTGTTGAAAGACATTATTTCCTTTGCTTAGAAGTGAGGGGAAAACAGTAAGGTCTGGATGGCTTGATCTGGGCTACATCCGAGCCAACTACATTCTTACAGAGGGGTGCAGAATCCATTCGGTTGACACACTTATCTATAGTTAGTGTCCACTGCTCAGTCAATGGCCTTTCATTCATTCCTCAGTGTTCTCCCACTGGAATTAACATTCATTGAATTGACACAAGTATTTTCATATACTTTAATGGAAAATATTACACCCTAATATTTCATCCTTAATGCAGTCAGCAGTAAAAATAAAACCGTTTGATTTTTTACTTTTTGGGGAAAGGTGTACAGGGTATTCAGGGTCTCATTACTAGATCAGACTTGTAGTGATCTGCCTATTCACAGCCTCCCAAGAGCTGGGATTACAGGTGCACGCCACCCCGTCCAGTCTCAATTGCATCTCGGCACGCCCCTGAGGTGGGGCCCGCACAGAAGGCCCAGCGATCAAACTGCTGGCCCCTGTGCCTGCTTACAGGTGCTTTAATCTGCTGAGCTATTTGGCTGGCCCTAATAAATTCATGTCATGTAAGGAAAATAGGTACCAATTTGGAAATAAATCGTTCACTCAGGAAGTTTAAGAAAAATCAGTGGTATTCACTTATTTTTGTATTGCAGCAATTTGATTTTCTTTGTTTTACCTGTTTGACCTATGCTTATTTTGTATTCAAACTCCGAACTACAAAATCAAAAACAAAATACAAGTAGATCCTAAAATTTTTTCAGGCAAAAAATAAGGGCCAATGAAGAGATTACATTGACATACATGGAAATAATGCCTACTCAGCAAGCCATACAGGTGTGTGTGGGGGGACGTCACAGGTGATGAGCTCCATGGGGAGCATGCGCAGCCCTTGTGATCTGCCTTTGCGAATTGTGTGGCCAAGCAAGATGGGCACGTAAGTACTTGTCCTGCATGAAAGTATAATTCAAAATGATTTTTCTTATGGAGTACTTAGTGCTTTTTTTGGTAAAATATTAAACGTTCCAGAAAAACCCAGAGAAATTGTTATAGTGAAATTCTTATAGATGCGGGTAATAATCCTGTTACTGATTTTCACACTTCAACATGAAGCTTCTATCTTCTTATATCCATTCATAAATTTGGAATGATCACCGTTTATGAACTTTAAAGAACTTACCTATCTGTAGGGAGTAAATTGAGTTAGTGTGAATGAATGAAAGTCAAGCCATTTTAACCATTGTTCATGACAAATAAATATGAAAGACACTTCGCTGGTAAAGCTTCATTCACCAGTCTTCACATTATTGCTTTGTGCTAACCATGTCCATGTAAAGGTTTGGGGATAAATTTCAGTGTACAATATGTTAGGTTTTGTGGTGCAGTAAAGAGACAGAAAAGATAAAAGAAGCCTTTATCTTTGGCACGAGAAAGACCATAGGAGAGATCTGAAGCTTGAAACGGCATGGTCAGCAGAACAAAAGATTCATAGGTTCAGGATGGGGAGGGGCTGGGGAGGAGGTGGTCTGCATGACGTGGCAGATAGTGATTGGGTAGTAGGCAGGAACCAGGTAACAAGATATTGTGAGAAGAAAGTAGGAAGTTACAATTTGCTCAGTGAAAAAGAAGGCAGAGTATAGCACGTGGCCTCCAGTGGCCGATGCAGTATTGGCTTGGTGTTGTGATGACTTAGCAGAATTTTTTATTAAGCAGGAGAAAACCTATCACAATATTTTAGTGCTACAGATGGTAGTCGACCAGAACAGAGAAAGGTCACATTAGTGCCCACCACAATCATTTTAGTTCCAAAGTAACAAAATAAATTTATCATTTGTTACATAAAATTCTTGTACAGTGTAAAAACTGAAAACTCAGTCTGTCAAGCCTTCCTTCAGTGTTGTAAACATCTTTATTTTCTGTACTCTTTTTCTGTGAAGAAACACTTTCGGATCTTATCAAGGGACATGTTAGGTAGGACTGAGGGACTTGCAAAAAGTTAACATCAGCTACACAGGGTGTGTAACTAAGTGGTAGGGAACTTACCTGGCATGTGCAAAGCGCCTGGCTTGATCCCCAGAATTGGGAACGTAGGTACAATTATGGGCCCTATTCCGTACCCACTGAAATAGAACTTGTGTTTCATCACATACCTGTCTGAAAAACATTGTTTTAGTCTCACACAGTTGTTTTTGCAACCACAAATGCATGTTATTAGAAAAAGTAGTTTAAATGAAAAATCAAACAAACGAACAAACAAGCACAAAGGTAGAGTGACTTTAAGGGATAGCTCAGTTGATAAGGGGGGTTAACTTCTGGTAAATTATTCCATTCAGTGAAGAATAAAGAACAGTAATACAGAACAAAAAGAAAAATTGCAGCAAGCAGGCATAGTTATATCGTGACCTAGTCACAGATACAACTCGAAGAAAAAAATCAAGCAGTGTGGTACAAAAGATGATGAAAAATGAGCAAAATAAGACCGCAGAAATATTCTTCTTCCCATGGCATTTATTTCAGTGATCCATATAGGATGATAAAGAATCAAATCCAATGTATGTATAATTACTTATTAACTAATTCCTCTGGTTACACGAAAAGTACACTATGAAGTGCCAGTTAATACCTGACTTTAATAGATTATTGTTGCTGGTGATTTCCAATCTGGAGTGCTTATTCCATTCTTTGACCTTTAGAGGTGAGTATCAACATTCACAATCAGTGTGGCGGAGGTTGGAGGGTCCAGACATCATGCATGAGGAGGACTCTAGAATCCAAGAACTTAGAAGCTAGACTTTATTTGGTGCCTCATTTTTAATTTTTAGAGGTTTCAAGTATTGATCTAATTATGACATATCATCTTATTTTCCACCTGCTTATAATTGCATAATGATGTATGTAAACATTTAGTATAATCATTATTTTATATTCAATTATTACTACAAGTTATTTGATTTATCATTCTGATAATTCAATTTCACAATTAATTGCAATTGATTTTGTAACATCAAAATCAATTTTATTTTGAGAAATTTTAGAGAGGGGCAATATTTTTAAATGTTTTAGATCTGACCTTTTGCTATTGGCTTTTGATAATTTATTGGCCTTTTCCTTTTTTTAAGTAATAATCCTGAATTTTATCATATGTATGTATTTATGTTACTTTCTATGTTCTTTAACATGTATAAGTGTATTTTAAAGTCTAAGTTTTCATTATTAAGAAGAAGCTCACATCAATTATTGGTTTTGCACTGCATCACTCTTTCAATTTTTCAAATCAATGTATTGAATACTTACGTAAAGCCAAAAAGTATATTTGAAATGTATTTGCAAAGCTAGAGACAAAGTGCAAAATACATTGCTTTCATCTTATGTTTTATGGCAATTGCGTGTTGACAAGTTTGATCTACTATCTACATCTACCACTGGTTAACAGTGCATGTTTTGTAGTTCCTTTGTCATAAAGTAGGCGAAAACAAAGAGGAAAATGAACTAAGGAATTTAGCCATTGTAGCAAAATCGGCTAACTGATCTTCCAACTCATTTGTCCTTTATTGTTGGTCCTGTGATTAAATTTTTTTTTTTTTTTTTTTTTGTCTTTTTGAGACAGGGTCTCACTGTGCAGTTCAGGCTGGCCTTGAGCTCACTTTTGTGGCCCAGGCTGGTCTCCAACTCAGCTGATCCTCCTGCCTCAGCCTCTGAAGTACTGGGATTGCAGGCGTGCGCCACCACACCTGGCAATATGATTAAATTTTTAACTGCCTCATTTGAGTGGAGAGATGTGCCCAATTTCTGGGTTCAGCTAGTTAGGTTGCCTATTCTGGATTATTTTCTCCATTTCCTTTCTTGATGGTTAAACATGGAAATCCAACCTGGACATGCTATGAATTGCAGGACCAAGTTGGCTGCCCTGGGACTGGGAATGATTTTTTGAATTGGTACTATCTATTTGCCCTGAGATATTATATGTGAAAGAGAAAATTCACTTCTATGCTCTTTGAATAGTGTATTTTTTGGTATTTTGTGCAGCAAGATTACTGTCAATTTTCTGGTGTTCACATAATTGTCCAAACTGAGAACTTTTGAAAACAAAAGAGGGCTCAAGTGATGGGGACAGGTGTAAGTTGGGAGTGTTAGAGCGAGGGTGAGGATGGATTAACTAGCGCTGCTTTGGGTGGAAGGCCACTCTCTCTTAAGCAGACTTCACCAGGTCTCTGATTGAGGCATGTCAGGTGGCTAGCTCACTCACTGTTACCTGGTTTATGGATAAGTGGGTATGATTATCTTATGAGCTGTCCCCTTCAGGTCATGGATAATCTGTAGTCTTTGCAATTGGAGAATATACATTTGTGGTGTTTTAAACTTCTAGATCATGGAAATTTGTTACACCAGCTATTGGAAACCAATACTTATATCTATACATGATGTATAATTTTGCCATTTTTTTCAAGTCCACGAAGATTTTTAAATCTCAGAAATAGCCTTACAAACATTTTTATTAAAACATTACAGTAGGCTTATTGTAAGTGAGCGAAATTGCACTTTTTAGAAAGATGGAATAACTTACATGGAACTTTTCCTTGTTTAATTTTAACAACAAAGAAATCATCATAAATTTAGTATAGTTAGCATGATATAAATATCATATAAATATATTATACTAGGGGTATGAAAATAAAAATGTGGGCATTAAAATCTAGATTGTCCATTAGTGTCCATGAGGCTAACATCAAAGTGTTCACTGAGGCTGCCGTTCTATCCTGAAAACCAAGTAAGTGCCTCCTTCCAAATTCCCCTACTGATAGAATCCATTTCACTTCCATGTAGGATTGAAGATCATGTCTTCTTGCTAAGGTGGGAGTTATTATTAGCTCTTAAAGTCCAACCATATTCTTTATTATACTGTATGTCTCACTTCAGTTAAATTCAGTAATGGCTTATTACCTTCTCTTTATATCTTGAATATCTCTGAATTCCTCTTATATAGCCATCTGGAGGAAAAAATAAGTTTTCAAAGGATTTATGTGATTAGGCCATGGCTGATCAGACAATTACTCTATTAAAGTCACCTGATTTTGACTTTAATTACACCTGCAAAGGCCCTTCACATTAGATCAGTGCTCAACTTGCAGGATTAAGGGTGCTTGAAAGGCTGGAGATGATAAGCAGGCATCCCAGAATTCTGCCTATCAAAATGGTCCTGCTCCACACAACAGAAATCTTGACCAAGCATGCACAACAATAGTTTTCACGTCTTTGGTCATCAGGCAATAATGTGGTTGCTATGAGACAGGAAACAAAGATGAGTCCTACAGTTGCGGTGATTACTGCATAGAAAGAATTTCCTTGTTAAAACACAGGAAAAAGAGTATCGTTAAGAGCCCAGCTATCTCTTTGAGTTGAGGATTTAGAACTGTGAGTCTCTAAGGCCAAGGGCAGAGCTCTAGAGAGGACAGACTGGAGACAGACAGACAACTCTGAAGACGTACCTCTCAGGCCTTCAGCTGAGCCCTCACCCGCATTTGTATGCATGAAAGTCAGCTACAGCCAGGAATAAAATCACTTAAAAAATAAGTTGGGTTATAAATGGCTGGAGACAGTTTTCTGATCTTACTAGGTACAGTACAATGGAAAACGACATAATTCATGAGCTATCAGATAGAATACTTGGAATTATTTTCTCAATAGTAGGCACTATGTAACCATGTAACCCTCTATTCTCCCTACAGTACAAAGCTTGAAAAGATGAAAGAATCAAACTGTTCCAAATAATTTCACTGCTACCCAGAATTAACTCAAAAATATTAGAAAGAGAACAAAAATATCCAACATGTAAAAAGGTAGAAATTAATAATGTCTGATGTTTAATAAAAATTTCCAGGCATGGAAAGAATCAGGAAAATATTATTTATAATATTAACAAACATAAGTCAATAGAAACACATCATCAGAAGTGGCAGTGATGGTAGAATTATAGATGACGTTATGAAAATAATTATTGTTGCATTATATATATTCAATGCTCAACATAAGGGAAAAGTGATGAAGATATAAAAAAGACCAGAGTTTCATTCACCGAGATAAAAATGAAAATGCCTATGATGAATAATACATTGAATAGAATTAGTAAGTGATTAGACTACAGAAGAAAAGATTAGTGAATTTACAGATCAAGAAATACAAATTATCAAGGAATTGAAAACAAAAAAAATATTGAAATTGCGTGATTCATCAGTGAACGTAAATTAGGCTTTAGACTTCTATGAAAGCAATTAAACTGAACTTGAATTTTATAATATTTTACAATAACATAAACACAAAGTGCTAGAGATAAGTTGCAAAAGATGCAGTAAGCCTGTATGCTGCAAACTTCAAAAAAACTGAGAATAGAAATGAAACAAAGCCTAATGAAAGGGATATTGGAATTCAAACACCCAATATTAAAATATCAGTTCCCTCAAAACTTAAAGCCCAGCTAAAATTTTATTTATGTATCTAAATTAAAAGTTGATAACCTTCTTGTGAAATTGATAAGAAATTTTGAAGTTTCTAGTACAGTCAAACTTTGAAAAAACAAAAACATTGAAGGGTTTATGGCAATGAATTTCAAATCTTAAAATTATGATAAGTGACAGAGTATGATATCTGCTGAAAAATACATAAATACATCAATCAAATAAAACAGATGGCACTGAATTAGAATAATGCATTGATCTTTGGTGAAGGAGCAGAAGCAATTTAATAATAAAGGATTGCCTTGTCAACAACTTGTATCAGAGCAATTGGGTGTCCATCTGTAAAAATGTGAACTTGAGACTGTGCTTCTTGGTACTTATAAAAATAAACTCAAATAAATTACAGAACTAAGTGTAAATGGTAATACTATAAATATGTTATAAGAAAACATAAGAGGAAAAATATTTGTAATTGTTAGTTAAGCAAATACTTCCTAAATATAACACTCAAATCATAAACCTTTAACAAAAGAGTGAATAAAATGAATTTCATCAAAATTTAAAACTTATGACCTTTGAAGCCCACTTATAAAAAAATGAAGACACACTATAGACTCATCACACATTGGACAAAAGACCAATATCATATATATATATATATATATATATATATACATATATATGTATATGTATACATATATATGTATATATATATACACATAGTATATATGTACAGGTATACAGGTATGTATGTGAAAATATATTTTGTCAAAAATGAATATGTACTTCCAGAAAGGAAAATCTTAATACTAAATTTATTGGTACATCATGAGACTCAAGTTATCATTGGCTTCTACTATTATAAGTGGTCTCAAGTGCTGGCTATGAGTTTCCAAGTATTTATTAGTTTTCTTTTTCTCAAATATGTATACATTTTTTTTTGCCAGAATTACCCCCTTTGTCAATATAATAACTTTTGTCATTATAATAAAATGTCTTGATCAAGAAAATTATGAAGAAGCATTTATTAAGATTAGAGTTTGGAGGCTGATAGTCCAAACCAGCAAGTTGTAGGTTTCTGGTGAGGGCTCCATGGTCACATCTTGGTATGGGAAGTAAGAGAACAACTAAGCAATCAGATTAATGTTTTGATAACAAGCTGATCTTGTGAGGGCACATTCCAGTAAACTAATACTCCTTTCCTGTATTCCTCTCTGAGGCCATCACCCTCAGTATCCTAAAAAAACCTACCAGTAGGCCACACCTCTTAAAGACCTCACTTCTATGGCCACAATGAAAACCAAGTTCCCTTGGGAGACGAACTCTAACCATTCACAGCACTAAACAATAATAAGGCAAGACACTCATTGAAAATAATGGATAAGATCTTTGATCTAACTTCACTAGAGGTGAGATATGAATAGTATGACAGGAAGAATAATGACTGCCCAAAGATATGTGATTCCGATAACAGGTGCACTTAAAGTTGCTAATCAGTTGGAGTAAAATTAGCCTGTATTTTGTGGGAGAAGCCAACATATTCATGCTTTTTAAAATGTATAATATGAATAAAAGAGCAGAAATTATTTTAGTGCCAGAGGAATGCTATGCGATGTTGACCTGTCTGGACGTAAGTGGCTATGAGGGTTGAGGAGATACCATGAACCAAGCAGGGTAGACAGCATCCAAAGAAGACAGAAATATGTATATTTGTCAACCTTCCTTGAACGCATTTTGAAGGGGCTCCTACCCCCTTCCCCTGTGCTTTCTTTCTTGTTTGGTGTCTCGTCCAATATAAGACAGCGATCCCTTGAGAGATGCTAGGGTTTACAAAGCCCTGGGAAGAGCACGCTCTTCACACGTGGTGGGAGGAGCCTCTCAGCACAGCCCTCCTCAAGCATAGCTGCCCCGTCCTCCACACACTCAAACGTTCACCACAGGAGAGCGTGCTCCCTCCCCCGTGGGTTCTGCCGTCCTCCCTCCCATCCAGCAGGCAATGTGAGGCCTTTTCTTAAACTACTTTCCCACCATCCATTCCAAATATACTTGCTGAACGTGGCAGCCAAGTTATGTGTTTCAGTGACGAATGAACTAAAATACAAAATTCCAAAGCTCACTTTCTTCTTGACTTTCCTCTCTTGCTTGAGGAGTTGCTGCCGATAAACTTGTGTACATGTGAAAGCCTTATGTACACCTCTTTTTTTTTTTTTTTAAACTTTTGGAATAAAAATTAAAAGATACTTAAAAAATAGAGTAACAATGGGTAGCTGCTCATATTTATTGATGTTCCCTATATACAAAGATATACGCTCAGAGACTGAAATCTGCTTTAAAGCCTACAACTGAGGCATTTCTATTAAGTTCTCTACTCAGAAAGAATTGAGGCACAGAGACATTCAATAAAATGCCCAAAGTCATATGGAGGTTATATAGCCAGAACTGGAACCTACACTGTCTTCTTTCATTGACCTCCAGACAAAATTGGTACAAATAGTTATTCTAAAAGGTAAGTCTGACCATGCAGTGGTGCCACTGCAAACCTACCTCACAAAGATATTAAGTGTATGATTATAGCCTATCTACCTATATTCGCAGTCCTTGTCAAACCTACCCCTCCTCTTTCTCTCTCTCTCCCTCCCTCCCTGCCTCTCTCCATCCCTGTGCACCATGAGAATGTAGAACACTCCTCTGGCCGGGCTGTGTTCTCTTATGTCCCCCTACTTTGGTGTGTGAGGCTTTGGTCATGCTCTTCTAGTCATATTCTGTACAATTTCATCCATGAAGACTTTCTCCAACCTCTACCACCATCACACTTACGTTCTCTAGAACTGGCTAAGTCTGATAGTATGGAACAATTTTGAGATTTAAAAAAAGAAGCTGTTATCAAGCAGAAAAGAGTGTCAAGGTGATCTCTAGGCCAAGCAAATGGAGATATGCAAAATCATTTTAATATACAAGAACATTCTGATATAGGGAAAGCTGAGGGAATCTGAGAAAATATGAGGAGATAGGATGAAGGATAGCAGGAAGGATTTACCTCAGAGAGGTATCCCCGGGGGAAAGATGCTATTTTAACTTGAAGAAATAAGAAGAACCTAGTTGGGTGTGGTGGCGTACACCTGTAATCCCAGCACTTGGGAGGCTGAGGCAGGAGGATTCGTGTAAATTCGAGGCCAGCCTGGGCTACGAAAGTGAGCCCAAGGCCAGACTGAACTGCATAGCAAGACCCTGTCTCAAAAAGAAAGAAAAAAAAAAAAGAAAGAAAAGAAAACGAAGAATCCACATTGTCAATTGAGAATCTAAATGTTGAAAGGATTTATCGTTTTCTGTGATTAAAAAGTCTAGGCCATTGAAAATCTATGAGATTGGGTGGAATCATATTAAGAAATAATAAAAATGACTAAGGTCCTTTCAAAAATCTCAGTTTACAAAGGAGCATATCACATGGAAAAATGTGAAGAGTGGGGAGAAAACGCTAAAAATTTTGAAAACAACTATGATCACGTTTCATTATCACTTAGAAAATCCCCTCAACACACCCAGATGGACCCATTGGGAAGAATAAAGCAGATCAAGAGTCAGGGTCCTGATTTCTGTGGGGTTGGTGTTTTCACCCCTAAAAATAGAACTGTTCCTACTTAACTATTGAACTCCCAATCAGAGCAGTCCTATTTCATTTCAAATCTATGGCTTTCACACTGTCTTAGTTACTCTTCTCTTGTTGCTGGGACAAACACCCGACACCCAAAATGAAGGAAGGAAAGGCTTATTTAGCTCACAGTTTCTGGAGGTTTCAGTCCACATTCAGCTGGCTCCAAGGCAGCCTGGCACATGGCAGAGGGCACACTTTCTTGGTGGCAGCTAAGAGCAGGAGCGCAGGGAGAGCTAGCTGCAGCTCAAGCAGCTAACAGTGAAGTCCCAGCGGTTCCCAGGAGCAGCTCCTCGCTTTTCATCTTATTCACCTTGAGCCAGTAAAAGGCCATTTCAAAGCGCTATTTTCTCCACACTACAGAATTTGGTCTCTTAGTGATTTAGAGAAATATTTAGTTGCTTAAATTCATTCAAACAGTGGCTAGTTCTGATATCACATTTCTTTTTCTTATTCTTTGTTTGAAATGACAAACTTAGAGCTCCAAAGATATTAAACACAGAGGAGCACTTTCTCAGAGAGAGAAATTAACATAGCAATGGGTGTCTCAAAACTGCGACCTACTGCCTTTTAAATGTATGCCGTTATGCTTTCCAGCGCATCAAGATGCTCTAATCACTTCATCTATTCTGTTTCCTTGTTAGAACAAATAAACTAAAATACAGTGCTCAGTGTTTATGTCATTGTCACACTGCACCAAGCATACCTGATGCAAGGATTATCAGCACTATGGAATCACAGCGAAGTGTTTTAGATCTTCATCACTGACATAATGATAGGACCCCAGGGCACTGGATATTTTGGTGCCTATGATTTCTTAAGGTGATTATTTCAGATAATGTTTACTTTCTGCATGCAGTATGCACCATATACTGAGGGCTGTCAGAAATCATTTCAGATCAATTGGTAAATTGCCAGGTCTGTGTCATTGGCTATAGCAAGTAAACTTTTGTTGGTTCACATTCAATATGTGGCATTTACAGGAATTTCATTTTTACAGTATAACAATTAACTTTAATATTGTTTTTTTGTCTGTTTAAACTTTCTAGTCAGAGAAGTCAGAGAATTAGAGACTTGAAAATTATGTTCTCTATTCCTGTGTCACATATTAGCTGGCTAAAAAGACAAATACATGATTTAAGAGCTTATTGGCTATCTTGCTATCCTAACATTGGTCCATGGTGTGTCAATGACCATGGTAGGCAGTAGGGAACAAGGTAGTCAGACTCAGCAGGTGCATAAATGCTCCCTAACACCTGGAGGCAAAAGCTCGGAGAGAGACCACGGACTCAGGATATAAATTCAAATCAAGTCAACGAATCTGACTTACTATTATTACTTACCTCCTACTGGTTTCTTCACTATTTAATTTTCATACTTTATTATTTTTAATTTTTTTCATCATTTCTATTACTCGCGAACAATAGAATCATTTATGTAACATTCAGTGGAAATCCTTTATAGGTTTCTAAGGCATCTCAAACTTTTTTTAAGAGAAAAAGCTGCACTAATATGTCCCAATACTAAAAATTACATGAAATCCCATTTCATATGTAATAGTTTTAGATGACAGACTTTTTATTATTTTTCATATGGCTATTGATTTCATGGTCTATTAATTTAAGGTATACTTACAAGTGATAGTACATTCATTCAACTCATGGAAATTATGTATATATTATATGAAAATTACATGGGAGTAGCTAGGGAGTGGCAGCAGCGCTGGTGGCACAGGCAGCAGTACAGCACTCCAAGGTGCTTGTGGTCCTGTGTGGAGGGAGATGGGAGATGTGAGGGAGGATAAATGATAGTGTACAGAGGGAAGAGGGAAGCTAAAGAGAGTGATGCCAGTGCTGCTGGACCCCAGACAAAGCAAGGGACGCTATTTGGCGACAGAGATACTTCCAAGCACTGAATTGGTGTCCAGAGCCAAAACATCTAATCAACGTAGAAAGATATGTCTGTCTTCTCACTTCCTATTTTTCCTGTTAAAAAGAAGTTACTTCAAAATGAAGATAATTTCAGGAGAAGAGTGGGGTGTAGAAGAATAAAGGTGGGTGGGTGGATGTTACTCTCTGCTTAGTCAGGGGACTCAGGGCGATGACATACAGGGATGGTTAATTCTCTTTCTGGAAGGGTCAGAAACACCTGGGAAACCCATCTATAGAATTGCTTACAAAAGTCTTTTCAGATGATATTTCTTTTTTTTTTTTTTTTTTGTCTTTTTGAGACAGAGTCTCGCTGTACAGTTCAGGCTGGCCTTGAGCTCAGTTTTGTAGCCCAGGCTGGTCTTGAACTCTCACCGATCCTCCTGCCTCAGCCTCCCGAGTGCTGGGATTACAGGCGTGTGCCACCACACCCCGCTTGATATTTCTTTTCCTGTGAAAAGTAATTTCCTTTCTCCATCTATCTAAGACTGTGTTTTAGGCTTGATAGAAGTAAATGTTCTAATAGCTAAATCTTGAGAAACTGTATTTTCCTGTCATGAAGGAATATTTTTTTCCCAAAAGCTTATCAGGAGACACAGGGTTGGGATATGCCAAGTAGGAATGGCTTCTAAAGTCTTTTTACTTTCCTGTCTGTCTGTTTGTTTTTGTTGTTTCCACAGAAGGTAAGGCTGTTCTGCAAGTGCAGGTAGAGGCCTTGCCAGATTGAGAAGAGCACCAAGCTGTGGCTTAGCAAGACTTCTCAAAACAGCATCCCAGAAGTCTGTACCCGGTGTCCTGCATCCTGGCAGGACAGCCTTTCGTTAGCCGTGTCATGATGTCTAACAGTGCTATCTTTGTCACAATTTCCTCATTTGTCACCTAGAAATCAAACATGTTCCTTTCTTCCTACTTGGTCATGAGACGATCAACATAATCTGTATACACTTCCTCCGCAGTTTG
Source organism: Myocastor coypus (assembly GCA_004027025.1). NCBI lineage: Eukaryota > Metazoa > Chordata > Mammalia > Rodentia > Myocastoridae > Myocastor > Myocastor coypus. Next base: position 98,665 of record PVJA010001344.1, read on the forward strand.
GAAATTTCTAGAGAAAGAATGCACTCTTTCATATAGTTCTGATGGAAACATTCCACGTAGTTCTCTGGTGTGGCTCATGAGGGTCAATGGGGTAAGAGGACTTTCTGGCTCCCACTGCATGGTCTGGGTGCAACTGGTCTGGCCAGCTATTTGTAAGCCTCATGAGTTAACAAACAATACCCCTAGGAAGAGGAATTTAAATAATAGAAAAACATTGCATGTGTGTGAGAGTGTGTGTGTGTGTGTGTGTGTTGTTTGAACTCATAGTGAGTCAAAGGATATAGGCTGTGACCATAAATACTGTGCACAATATTCCTCAATACAATTTTGTTTTCTTTTGTTAATGCTATTTCATTGCTTCAATGTTGAAGCATTTCAGTTTTAATTGTTAGAACCATGTTTAAGCTAGTGCTTGGAGCAAAAAGTATGTAATCCAACAGTAAAATATATTTCTTGCTTCTCATTATGTAATTTTTCCCATTAGAAAAATGAAATAATACCTGCCTGTCCAACTAAGAAGTTAGTTTATTTATTTATTTTTAATATAGCACTAATTGTGTGTAGCAAAATAAATTCGTTCCCTTAGTCTGGCAGGCATTAAGCTACACTTTGCAATTCTATGAGCAAGTTTGACTAATTACCTAATGCTTTGAAAACTGTCTCTGAATTATGCAGACCTTTGCTCCAGGTTTTTTTCTTTACCTGTCCACTGCTGTCTGCTAATATTAATTAGAGTGCAACCACCAAATTAATATACAGTAAAGGAAAATAAATTAAAATGCATGAAAAAGAGGTAGAAATGGTATTGCCTTCCTACATATTTCAGATTTTTCACTTCAGGCAGTGACCTGAAATATTCTTCTCAGGAAAGTGGTTGTAGAACAGGAAAGGCTTTAACTCAAAAATTGTAATAGTTTAATGATTTCAGCAAATCATCATTAATCTTGGTAATGAAATTCTGCACTTTAATTGGTAATCAACAATGTTTATCTCCATGATATTTTCATAATTTTCCTGTTCTTAACCTTCCCTTTAGTTTTTAATATTACCAACCGGAGTGTACTATTTATATAAAATGTTTTTTCCATGTATCTAGGGTACAAGGGTGATCTGTACTCCATAGTGGAATGCATATCCTTACACAGTTTGATAGCTAAGGTTTTTACATTTTAATAATGCTAGTTTTTCTAACTTTCCCATAAATTCTAATAGAGAAATATTTGTCAAGACAGTTTCAAACTTGATTTCTGCCTGTGGATTCATAGCAAATGATCAATTACATTGTTAGCTTGCCTACCTATTTAACTGATTTTTCTCCATTGTATGTTATGATGTTCTTCATTAAACTTTATCATTGAAAGTAGAAACAGTTACTTACCTGAATTTTTAGATACAAACTAAGCAATAAAATAAATACCATACTTTCAATTCTGTAGCTATAGTGGGTTTCTTAAGGAATAGTTTGGGTTCTTTTCCCTTTCTCTTTTTTAATGCAATTAACACGCACTATAAATGTTGCAAAAGTCACAACCAATATTTGTTATTTTTGTTGTTAAATATTTTGGCAATCATTTATAATTAATGTATTAAGTATAGTGATACCTTCCCAAGCTCAGAGAAACGAATGAAATTCTTTAGTAGGCATTTCTATAAATAGGATTTGATGGCAGTTAAACACTCTTTTATTAAAAGTAATTGGATATTGAAAATGGAACTGCGCAGGTATCTCTGATTCCAGACAGATCTGCTTGCTACTCTGTATCTCTGTTTCAGCACCACATAATAATTTTGCAGGCTGTTCAAAGTCTAACAAACTTCTAATCTAAAGTTTAAAAGCTGGCAAAAAAGGATGATAGACAACTACAAGGTATCTTGTCTTAAAAACTGTACGCTATTAGAAAACCGGCAGTTTCTCAGGCCTCAGGTGCCAGATGATGTGACGGGTTCTCAGGTTTCTTATAGGAGACATTCACCTTCCAGAGGTCATTATTTAGATGGGCAGAAACACCTGTTAGGTTTTTCCTTGTGGGGACTAACAAAATTAGCACTGTGTGTGTTGATAGATATTGTGGCTTAGAAAGGTTTGATATCTCCTCTGAGCTGGTCTGGGACACCCTGTAAGTCAAGCAATAAACTATATTATTCTCTTGATAGGAGAGAATGATTAGCTCCTCATATCTTTATTAAAGTAGGTAGAAACCTAGGGGCATTTGGTTTGCCATGGAAGCAGAGGGATTTGGGAAAGAATGCATTGTACTCCTCTGTTCAAAAAGGAAAAGAAAAACAAAAACCTTAAGTTTTACTGTTTAATTAGCTAGTGACTTGGTTGATATGAATTCATGACTTCTTGTTGGCCATCAAAGTTTAAAATTCCTGAACCTAACAATTGTTTAATGACATCATATTATTTTTATTTTTATTTTGTTTTAATGCAGTTAATACACAGTCTACAGGGTCTCACTACACAAATCAGACTATTAGTGGCCCTTCTTGCTTTTTAGCCTTCCACGCACTGGGATTCCAGGTGCGCACCACAATGCCCGGTCTCAATCACCCTCTCAGTGCGCCCGATGGGTGGGGTTGGCATAGCACACCTGGGATCAAACCTGGCCCCTACATCTGCCTGAGCAGGTGCTTTAATCAACATCATGTTATTTGTATAAGATTGGTTTATCATTTCCACTAGAACTACCATAGAAACCATTTGCTATATTTGCTCCATATGGTATTAAATAGCAGATTAAGCAATGCTATCTTTGATTTTAGACTAGTCATAGCATTTAGTCTGGTAACCTTTATTGCTGTACTTCTTTCTTTTGTACCATATAAAAATGGAGCTAATTGGTATATTTAAGGACATGAATTTTATATACTATCATCAGCAAAGCAGTTGAACATTTTTGGATAAGAAAGTTATACGTAGAGTAGCACTTCCATTCATTCCTCTATATTAAAATAGCGGCAAGCAGCCCTCCCCCAAAACACACACACAGAGGCTTTCTTTCCTGGAGTACCAACAAGAAGTCAGGAATTCATATCAACCAAGTAGTCACTATCTAAAAGATCTTCTCAGGAGTCTCATGATTATAGATGGCCTGAACTGATAAAGTCATCTAAATGCTTTTCTAATAGCTTCAAAATCTCTGTGCTTTAGCCAGCGGGCCCGTCGATTTTACCACTTAGGTTCATGGATTCCCTAGCTAGGTGGAGGAATTCCTTAGCTAGGAAGAGACCCGTTTCCTGGGGATTCATTTTGTGGCATTCATTCATTGGGTATCTATGTATAAGAGCGGAATGAAAAGTGAAGACCCAACACTTTTAAATAACTATCTCTTCATTATCCATGGGCTTCCTTTATCAAAGTTCATGCTACTTGCGGCTGCTGCCTCCCTTTGCCTCTCGCCTTCAGTGCTATCCTTGTCATCTGCCCACAAGGGCAACTGAATGGTCTTCAAAAACCAGAAGTAGATCACGATCCAACCTAGTTTGAAATCCTTCCTTGGCCTATGGAAAGGAGTCGATAATACCTAATTTATTTTCTCCCTTTTTCAATTGTTTTGTACTTTTTCTTATCTTAATTTCTTATACACTTGTTTTTCCTTCTTCCAATCTTACATGCATATATCTGGTAATATGAATAACTGGTTGGAAGACAACACTAGGTATTACAACAAATACTGTGAAATTCATGCTATTTGTTAAGTGAAATTCTGTATCATTGTAATTTTTTGTTTTAATCCCAATTTGTATTCTCTTCTTTAAAAAAATCCTTCAAGAGTTTCCCATTATAGTTAGAATAACATTTAAATTCCTTAATTCAGTTCTACCTAATCTATAGACTGATCCTGGTACACTTAAGATTCTCTGTTGGTGGGATTTTTTCTTATAGTCAACTTTATTTGCCCCCTTCTCAGAGCTGACTTGGGCTGGCTGATCATTCAATCAGAAATAGATTTGTCACTCCAGCTATCTCCTGTCATGGGATTGTAGGGCTTCCATTTATAGAATCAATTGCAAATCATGATTAAGATTTTAAGTTATGATATATTTCATGTCTACCTTCATCAATTTCATTGTGGTAAGAGTGAGAACTGTTCTAGTCTCTTCCATTTGTCGCTGTGTCACCAACATGAGCCATATATTCCATATTTTTTTTTTAATTTTTGGGAGGATGCTCTTATTAACTCCAAAAGCACAGAAAGGATTTAGGGTAGGGAGCTGGGCGATCCTCTGACTTGAGCCAGAGAGGATGAAGCTTTATGGACTTTTGCTGGTGGTGGAAATTGAGGGTCAGGTTCAGTGACACACAAGGAGCTGACTGGAGGATGTCTTACGGACACAGGAAAGGTAAAAAAGGAAGTTGGATCCAGAGCTGGAGTGGGAAAGAAGGAGGAAGTGGTCACTGGAAGATAAGCTGTTGTTTTGGGGGTTCAGCCATGTTGAATCAGGGCCATGATAATTTAGCAGTTTGTACTGCGGCTGGAACCAGTCATTCATTTCTTTTAGATGTTATGAAAGGGTAATGAATCTCTTAGACTGCTTTCTTCTGAATGAGGGCCTTGCCTTGGGGGCAAGGAGGTTGACAGGATGATGATTATTGCCCATATAGAAGCTGTTGCTAAGTGTTTCAGCCAGGATAAGAGTTTATCATTAGTGAAGGCTTGCAGTCAAGATTAGAGAAATTGTACGTGACACCTGAAAGTCATTTTGGCACACAGTCCAGGGGTCAGAAATCAGATGGGAAGGCAATACATGAGTTACCCTGGGATTTTTTAAACCCTCAGTTATGTCAAGACAGGTAGGTGACAGGAGTTGTGAAGAGTACTCAGACCGCAGGAGCTCAGGATCAGGAAGAGCAGAGTTGTCAGGTGGAGTCAAGTAGGCTGCCTACTGCTTGGCTCAGGTGGTGTGGAACCATGAGGGCAGACTGGCTGATGGCTTTTACCACTGTTGCTGATAAGAGGACAACCAGGTGGGGGGGGGCTGTCCACGTAGGATCTAATCCTGTAGGCGTAGAAGATTTAAGATGTATTAAGTCTTCAGGAAATGCAGATGGTGCAATTGAGTGGTATATATTGGTTGAGGGAGACAGGCATTCATATACTGTTACAGCAGGTACCAGGGGAAGGATAGAATAGTAATACAGTCACCAATGGAAGGAAGGTTATTAGGAGTGGGGAAGTTGTGAAGCAGAAGTGGTCTTCCATACATGACCTGAAAAGGACTTAGGAAGGTGGGTTCCCTAAAAAATGCCGAGTCTAACTAGAGGTAAGGGAAGGAGCTGAAGTCAAGGAGGAGTAGCTCCAAGGTAAGTTTAATTTACCTTTATGCCCCATTGGTTTTTAGGGGCTATAGTATATTTTGGAACACAGGGGAAGCCTGATCCCTGAGGCAAACTAGTACAAGGATAACATGGATGGCACAAGTGGGATTGGAAGTGTCCCAGAGTATGTGGTCATCGAGAGAAGAGGGAAGATATTGAGAGGAGCTGGCTGTACATTGAGATTGGGTATGTAGGAGGAGCACTGTGGGGAGAGAGGTGAAAGAGAAGTGGAGTTTTCGGAAGACATATTTCCCCATCAGGTGTGTGGGGCAGGTTGGGATTGCAACGATATTATGAGTAAAGAACAGTGTCTAGAGTTGGCAGGGAATAGGCCCTGTTTGAAGGGGTCCTGTAGGTCAGCCATCAAGTTCTACTATGGAGACTGGAGATCTAATGCAGCACCCTGAAAACTCAGGAAGAACATTAAATTTGGCTCCTGTGTCAACAAGAAAAGAGCACCCTACCTGAGATGTCCAGAAAGACTCAGAGTTCTGACAAATATACCTTGGATGGGGGCCATGAACCACAAGCCCTGTTGTTTCTCTTCAGCAGAAAGACCAAGCAGGTCAAATACTGCTGAATCTGGCTTCCGCAAGTTCTCCTGAAAGGCTAGGGAATTAGATGACTTACCTGCTCATTCTCTGCAGGATAGGGCGGTACATTTTCAGTGACCCTTGAGCTTGTAGATGGGACCAGGTCCTGGTGGTGGATGAGCCACAGGTTCTGGTAAGCACTGTTTTTCTTCAATCAGTTTTTGAGTCATCAAGATATAACATGTCAGTTCCCTACACTTACCTGACCCTGGGTACCCCCTTTTGATTGGAGAAGCTCTCAGGATTTGTTTACATATGTTTCCTCTAAACAGAAACTATGCCTGAAGTGGTCATTTAGGCATATCACAAATTCCTTGTGGTATTCACTAACTTTAGTAACCGATATATTTTTTTTAAATATTACTTGTGCTCTGAGGAAAATACAGTTGCTATGAATCCATATAAGCCATTAGAATGATTATTCCTTAGGAACTTCCTTTAGTATTTAGAAATAGCTTTGTAAAATATCTGGAAAAGCAAGGATAATTTCCTAGAAATATTTCGACTCATTGCTTGAAGAAATTCATAAATAGACAAAATTCATTCTATTGTGTAGGGGGTTCAGGTATAAAACTGAGTAGACAAATTAGAGTGTGACATGATTCACAACCACAACATTTGTAAATTTGCTCGTACTACTGTTGTTAGACTTGTTTTCACTTTGACTTAGGGTCATCACAGTGTGTGTGTGTGTGCGCGTACGATTATGTGTGTAGGCCATATCATGCATGATTTTCTGAGCACAGCCATCTTTCACTTGAGAAAGTACCTGAGTACCTCTGTCCTTTCAGTGCTCTACATGTGAAGATTAATATGTGCTTTATAGAAAATTAAATGTTAATATCGTGTTCTTCATATGTATGCAGTTTAAATGTAACATATTATGTCTCTCCATTTCTGCAATAGTTCTACTTAATGCCATTCATGTCTTTATTTTTCAGGCTGCATCAGCTTGGTCTCGCAATTGCTGAGGCAGATCTAGATTGCACTTTTCTGGTGAATGTGTTTATCTTTCTGTCACTTTTTGCTTTACACAAGTTGTGTGCTCACTAAGAGTACACTCAGTAAGTGATAATCTAATGGTGTCATTTTTCTTATGATCTTATGTCAACTTTGTCAAATATTAACAACATTCTTTATTACAAGTCCTTCAGGTCCTCATCATGGTCCAGAAAAGTCCACATTTATAATCCCATGGAAAATTTATTGGATTTCTAATAAATTAATTCCAATCGACCGCTGCTAATGCCACACACTGTGAGAACAAAGGCATCCATGCATACATGTAGTTGTGGGGAAGCAAAGGTCCTAAGTCCAGCTAGTCTGAGGGCCACTGGAACTAAGGCCTCAACCCAAGATCAAGCCTGGATTATATTAATTGGTGAAGAAGGTAGTAGCTGGGAACAAATGACTAAGGGAAAGTGCGGCGGGGGAGATAGCTCAGTGGGTTAAGCATGTGCCTGGCAAGTGTAAGGCCTTGGGTTTGATCTTTCTGGCCACAGAAACCAGGTGTGATGACATACGCCTGTGATCCCAGTGCTGGGGAGGCTGAGACAGGAGGATAACTATGAGTCTAAACTGCATCGAAAGACCCTGTACCAAATGAATAAACAAACAAACAAAAGGTAGAAAAAGAGAAAGAAAGGTGGGAAATACATGAGTGCTGTGAGCTGGGCTATGTAGGAGGTCTGACATATGCAGAGAGAGAGAGAGAGAGAAATGTGGAAAGAATAATCCATATATCACAGGTTAAGGAAGTGCTTTGAGGTCGTGTGCTTTAGTTCTCATGTATAATCCATGCCTTGAGCAGTCAAACCCTCTTTTCTAGAGGTTCACTCTCAGTGGATAGTATGGCATCCTAAGGCCTAGCTCATACATTTCACTTGGGAGCTACAGTGGACACTGGCCTGTTGCGTTGCTTTTAAGACTATACATCCGCACCTCAGCTAGACCCATGTGCACTGCTTAAAACCAGTTGCGGGAATAAAGACAAAACTCAGAAGCTATGTGTTTATCAATACAGAGAGAAAAGGCCATTTTCTCTCTTCTTTCAGGGACAGTTGTCCTGCAGAAATTTTCTGGTCCTCTTTAGATGCTTTTTCTTTTTTTGGTGTATGTATATTTTTTCCAGAGACTTAAACAATCTTAGTCTTTCTGTTTCAGGTGTTTCTCTTATACTTAGCAAATGCCTGGAGGCCTTGATTTCTTAAGATATATATAATCTTTTCTAAACAATATTAGTACAAATCTTTCTTATCTTTGAACTTACAGAAAGTAGCTGTATATCTATCCTACTTTGCATATACATACATATTTTTGTCATTACAAATTGGTCCTTTATTTTTATTCCCATTTTTTTTGTTTTGTTTCGTCAGAAATGGGTGTTTCATTGCTGTTAGAGAAGCTGTTGGAGAAGTCTTTAAAGGAATTTTTCATACTTGATGCCAGTTTAAATATTGTAGGTACTTGAGTTCAGCAAAATAACCCAATATAGTCAAGTAGTCAATAATAGTAGTGGGTTATTAGCAGAACTAACAATTGTCAGAAGTTGTTGACTTGAGCCTTTTACAGCTCAGCATATTAATACGGCATTACTTTTTATACCTCGTGGTTATGCCTTTCTGCTGGATAATTAACACCACATTAAAGCAATCTGACAAGGTCAGTCAAATCTCCTTAGGATTTACCCTGAAACCATGCTCAGAACCTTGTTTGTCTTTTGTCAGTGTCAGTCATCTAGATGAATCATGGCAATTGCTTGATGAATTTGCTCTCTGTGAAAGACTGAGAGAATGTTTTCTTTCTAGGTGACTCTCCTTAGGCACACTCAACATCATTGATCACTTTCTTCTGTAGCCCCATAATCTCCTTGATCAGAACATTTGGGACATCACTAAGTTATAGGATGACACAATATAGTTTCTCTTATATCCTGAGTCCTCACTGACCTTGAAGGGCTACGGCCAAAATATTGGCTCTCCTTGTAGCCCTTCTTTTTCTCTAATTTTTGGTCTGCAAATTTTAGTTGCTAGACATCCAGAAAAGAATTTTAAAGATATTATTACCCTGTAACAGAAGCAGTTGGGCTTAATATCACTATCTGTCTGAGTATCATACACCTTAGACATAGCATGGAATTGCTATTTTCCAAAAATCGTAGATATTCTAAACTTTTTAAGTCCCTACAGAATGTTAACAATTTACACATTTTTAAACAGAAAAATTTAGAAATCAAACTATACACAACATTGTAGCAGGACAATCCTATGATATTTTTTCTTGTCTCTTGTTTGCTTTTATTACTTTTTTTGAACAAACATTTTCTTGAGAGAGAGTATAGCAAAAATTTTTTTATGATATTAGAGGCAGTACACATTTGGAAGACCAAAATGGTAGATATTTCAAGAATGGTTTTAGTATTACATTATTGCTATCCTTGGTATAGTTGCTTAGTTCATTTTAATATGGCATTATATAGTTATCAGCATATATATTTAGTCAGGGTGAGAGTTATACCCATTAGTGGCTATTTACAAGAACCTGATGGAGATTCTTAGGACCATTGCCTTAATCATCTTGTTTATATAAATGTATGATTTTGCCCCTGCCATATTTCTCAACTTTTCTCCTTGTTTTCTCTTTGTTGTTTAATCCTTAAGTTCTAGCTTTCCATTTAACTGTGCTGACCTTTCTATTTTTATTTCTTTTGTAGAGTTCTTACACAAGGGAGACAATATGATATTTACACATGTGGGTCTGGTTTATTTCACTTAGGCGTATACCTTCAAGTTGTATCCACTTATATATGAAGACAAGGTATTATGTCTGCATCTTGTCCTCTGAATATTCACTAGGAAGACAACAATATGCAATGTATTATTATAAAGTCTTTAAAGCCAAGCAGAATGGGAAAGATACGTTACTCCCATCCCAGTAAAATAAACTATATGGTTAATTAAAAAAATAAGACAATCTTTGTTTTCAGTGTGGACCTTTTAATCTTCACATTCACTTAGGTTGTTTATATGTTTTAATTTACATCTAGTACTGAATTATGGACTTGTTTGGTTTTTATCCCCTTCTTTGATAGCATTAGACTGATTGGAAAACATTTACTTTGTATGGCCATTTTGACAAAAGAGAAGAGTCAGAAGTGTCACAGTGCCACATCTGGTGAAGAAGAAGCAGGAGGGCACGCGCTAATGTTTTTACAAGTCTGCCTGTGCGTGGAGTGTTGGCCCGCAGCAGCGCTGATTTTTTTTTTTTTTTAATGGATTTAACACAAAATCTACAGGGTCTGCAGGGCCTACAATGCCTACACGGTGTCACTATGCAGATCTGATTTGTAGTGATCCTCCTGTTTTCAGCTTCTCAAGCGCTGGGATTATGGGCAGGTGCCACCATGCCCAATCTCAATTGTCCTCTCAGCGTGCCCCCAGGGAGGGCCGGCCGGGCACGTTGGGATTGAACGCTCGTCCAGGTCCCTGTGCCTGCCTAAACAAGCACATTAATTCTCTTAGCTATTCGGCCTGCCAAGCAGCACTAAATTTTTGGTTGCACCTCATTAGACACTCATGGAAAGGGACAGTGGAAAGGACCATGAGATAGGCATGTTCAAAGGTTGAGATCTGTGTTTTACTGTCTTAAACTTTTTGAAAAAATTAAACATTCATCATATATTTTGCTCACTTGTCATAGATCTAAAGATTACTATTCAATGTGTTCTGAAAGATCTGAGATATTATTTCATTGGTATTGCACTTTTGCCTGTATCTCAGCTGCATTCTTCATTAACTTAATAGCTTTTCAATGTTTCTGTTTTCCTGAGATGTCAGGAATTCATGCACCAACTTCTTTTTTTTTTCCTCCATGACCTACTAATGTTGAATGTAATATTTTTCAGTCTCTAGAACTTTTATTTGGCTTCTTTGTGAATCTGATTTAACACTTTAAATTTTATAATGTAAAATCCTGTTTTGTTTCTGAGGTAAGTTGTAAGAGTTACATTTATCTTGCGATGACTCCAAAATATCTTTCTAAAAAAACAGTAATTTTCCGTTGTCTCTGCTGGCTCTCCCTCACCGTCTCTTGTTGCTGTTTGGGTTTTATTTCTGATCACAGACATTTCTCTTATGGAAACAATTGAAATTAAGATGCATTCTTCTATGGACTTTCTCTTAGTGTTGGCATTCTCCTGGGCTCACTGCTACTCAGAACCATTCTGAGTTGTCAATTTCAGGTTTTTTTTTTCCTCTAGAATAATTACTATATATTCAGATTGAAAATGTACATAAATCAGGCCTGGAAGGATGGCTCAGTGGTCTAAAGCACCTGCAGGCGGCTGCAGAGACCACAGTTCGATCCCCAGCACCACATGCTGCACCAGCCCTGCCCTCAGGGCAGGCTGAGCCAGCCATAAAAATAAATAAACAAACAAACAAAAGTTCTGAAACAAGAAAAAAAATAAAATAAATAAAATTAAAGAAATGTACATCAATCTATTTATAGTTTAGAATTTTTTAAAAAAATATCAGTTGTCTCATTTACTCCTCTCCTATTGCTGGAACAAATTCCAACACCCAAAATGAATAAAGCAAAGTTTTATTTTGCTTACAGTTATTGGAGGTTTCAGTCCATACAAAGCTGGCTCCAAGACAGACTGACACATGGCAGAAGGCGGTAGTTCATGGTGGCAGAATGCTGCAAAACAGCAAGAGAAAATGGGAGGAGTACAGGCAACAATGGCAGCAGAGAGCGAGACAGAGAGCGAGTCTGTCTCCCTTATATTTCTTTCAGGCTGTCTGCCCCAGGCTGGGTGTAGTACTGACACCCGTATTCCTACCAGCGCTCATATCCCTATTCCCAGTGGATCATGAGTTCCTCACAAACTCTAGAAGTCTGCCTCATGACTGCGTGAGGCTTTGGGGGGACAACTAGACACGAACCATGACACCTACCTAGCACAAAGTTAACATGGGCAAATTTCCATAATGTCTAATTTTTGATTGGATTTAATTTTAGCCCTGACCTGTTTTTTAAATGCATGTAGCCTTTTAAGGTTCAAGTTTTGTACTGGAGGATCTTCTAAAACGTCTTCTTTGAAGAGGGCCATAGGCTCTATAGATCCCCTGAGTCTTAGAGCCTTGGTAGAATACTTAGAGAGAATATTAGGTTTGACACTTGATTATCTTCTGGAGTACATTTAGGAATTCTATGTTTGCTTCCACAGTTTCTCTATTTTTATGGCACAAAAACAATGCTTTTTTTTTTTTTTTTTGTCTTTTTGAGACAGGGTCTCACTGCGCAGTTCAGGCTGGCCTTGAGCTCACTTTTGTAGCCCAGGCTGGTCTCGAACTCGCACGGATCCTCCTGCCTCAGCCTCCCGAGTGCTGGGATTACAGGCGTGCGCCACCACGCCCGGCTAACAATGCATTTAAAAAAGAGATATTTTATATACTGCCAGGAATTTTCATTGTTTTCACTGGGAGAATCTTTCAGGTTGTACTGTCTGCCACAGTGATGAAAAAAAAAATGAGCTTTTGAAGTAGTCATGTCATAGTTTTTGGAACAGACCATTTTCAAAAGAGAAAGAAAGGAAGAGTTTCTCTTGAAAGAAAAATGATCAAAAAGGGACATGAGCTTAGAGGTAAGAGAGATGAATTAATGTTTCCAGGTTATTAATCATGTCTTTCTATAAGAAATTTAATCATCTTTGGAATATAAAGAAAAAGGATATAGAAAAATGTTTATCATAGAGTCAAGCTGGTAAAACTATAACTTAGCAAAGTTATAAGAACTTTGTTTAAAAAGTTAAGGAAGGGTTATATGTCTCAGCCTAAGACAAGGCAAAATAATTCTGGAAGATACTCTTCGAGTGCGATAGATTTTTTTGTTATGTCAACTTAGGGCGCTTATGTCCCATTTATTCAATAAAATGCTAATCGAGCTCTTACTTGGAAAGGACTTTGCAGCTATCATTAAAACTTCTCATCAGGGGCCTATAAGGGAAGGGGAGGTGGGCTGGACTAGGGAGATGTAAAGCATCACTCGTGGATGATGACAAGGGAAGGAGTAAAGGCACCCTGCCTGTGGGTGACAGCTCCAGCCTGTGTCAGTAGGGTCAGATCTGCTGTATGATCTCTTCCTGGCTGCCTTCCCTATGGATTTCTGACAGCCTTAACCAGGACTATAAAGTTTACATCAATACCTTCAAATAAAATTGCTGTCTTTCTCTTTCTTCCCACCTTTCTAAAAACCAATGTGTACTCAATTCCTGATTAAACGAACTTCTGCCCAAATAGTTATTGGAATGTGAGAATATTTTTCTGTATTTTTAATGCTTGTCTGTATCCGCATAACTACAATAGCAATAACAGACTTTTATTAAGCTCCTCCTTGAAACACTTGTCATTGTCAAGTGCCAAGACAGGACACTTGTTATTTTCCTTCTACACCAAAGGATTTTATAAATCTTTTCATCTCTCTTTTTTTCTCCTGCACATCTGAATGTTGAAGCAGCATCTAATTTGCATTTCTTGTATTTAACCCACTTTTTCAGTGATCACATACAGAGTTATGATTTAAATACTGTCCCATGTTTTCCTGACAACTCCCAAGTTTAAATGCTATCAACAACTCTCCTGGAACCTGAGACTCAGGACAACTGGTTACCTATTCCACATTTCGTCTTGCCTTTCCAGTGGGCATGGCCCTTCCCAAATGATTCTACACCTCCACCATCCATGTGCAGAAACCTACTGCTGCCAAAGTCTCTGATTTCTTAGCTACTGGTCATGCCGTTGTTCCCAAGGACAAGTCAAAACTTTTGCCATCTCGGTGCCTCTGTCTCATATGCTACACCCATGCAATCCATCATAAAGTTTTCTAGCTTTTATCTTGAGAAAGAAATGCCTCATAAAGTTTTCTAGCTTTTATCTTGAGAAAGAAATGTAGACTCGGGGTCAGCCCTCATCAGCTCCAAAGCTTTTTTCCTTAATCCAAACGCAGTCACCTTATCTCCTGCTTCTACCAGTTGCCTCCCATCATCCCTTGCTGCCCCCACCATGGCTTCATTTTACTCCATTGCTTGTCCTACAGTCACGGTGATCCTTCTGAAGATCTGAACTTGTCATTCCGGGTGCAGAACCTTGGAGTGCTTTCTGTCCTTTTATTTTCTTCAGTGCTGAGGCTTCCCACATGTGAGGCAAGTGCTTTGTCACTGAGTTATCCTTATAGCCCAGCTTTTAGTGCTCAGGGAGCAAACCCAAGCACTTCAGTGATTGCTAATGCTCTTCTCAGATCCTCCTCTGCTCCACTGTCTTTTCCTTAGAGACAGAGATTTTGGAGATGTTTTCCTCTTAACCTAACTCATTTTTACTAAGGGAAAAGTTGAAATTAAGAGGGAATATTTGGTTACTGATAGGTAATGTTTGATACACTAATAAATTAGTGTTGAATTTACTGCCGTTGATTTGGACACCTACTTAGAACAACTGGCTTAAAAATCTGAGGATGTTTCACTGGTTAAAAAAAAAAAAACAAACCATATATTTAGGGTGAAGACCAGATAAGGTTTCAGTTTCAGCCACATAACTGCCACTAATGCATTGCTAGAAAGCTTCTCAAGGGATAAGAGAAAAACCTAAACTGAAATGAGTTGGATAATAAGTTATGAAATGAAGGCAAGAATTATAGTTCCCAAATTCACTGTGAAGTAATGAAGAGGGAAAGAAAGATAAGGGGGAAGATGAAAATCAAGAGAATGATGGTTATTTCTTAAGATATGAAGGACATTATACATGTCTGAAAGTCATTAGAATAATGCAAATGAGAGACAGGAGTTGAATGTCCAAAAAAGAAAATTATTGAGACGGATGGTTTAGGAGTCTGAACAGGAGTACATTGATTGTCCTTTATTATCTTGTATGTGAAAGATGGCATCTCCATAGGAAGTAGAGAGGTGAGAAAGGAGCCAAGCAGCTATAAGGCAGGCTGTAGAAGATACTAGGGAGGTCTGAGGGCATTTTGGAGTCTATTAGATCATGTTATGAAAGCTCACAGAGTCAAATTAAAATTTTTAGATAGAACAATGTATAATATGCCATCAGTCTCTGTTTCTGAATTTTCTCTTAAGTATATGCTTCATGTTATTTTTCTGGGTATTGGTTGCTTATCTCTGATCTTAGTGAATATTAGATAGTTCAAGGTTATAAAACAATTCTCGAGAAATAGACTGTGTCTTTAAGCTCTATTATGTTCTATTTTTATGCTCATTATGATTTAGAATTATGAACATTGAGTAAATTGCTTTCATTTTCTTCCTTTTATTCCCCTTATTAACTGTATTAGTGTTCTTTTCATCACTAGGACACAATACCTGACCCAACAGTTCAGAGGAGAAAAAGGTTGTTTTGGCTACTGGTTTTAGAAGCCTTCAACTATGCTTACCCAGCTCTAGGCAGAGACATCATGGTGGAAGGGTCTGGTGGAGGACAGCTACTCACCTCATGGCAGACAGGAAGCAGGAAGCAGGAAGGAGCCCAAGGCCCGTTTCCTCACAGGGCTACTTCCTCCACGGAGTTCTCTCTTCCAAACAACCCATTCCTAATGAAGTTCATGTTCATGTGATCAGATTTCCTGCCAAAGGCCCTGCCTCATAGCACATGAACCTTTTAGAGCACATGTCTGATAGAAAGTACAAGATTAACTTTTACAATCAAAACTTATGTGGGCAAAATGTGCTTACTGTATTCTCTGGTTTGAGTTAACAAGATATTTAACTGATTATTTTCACATAGAAGGTAGATAGAAGGAGTTAGGATTTAGGGGCCAGAGTGCAAGTTACATGGGTGTGTTTGCTATATGTGAGTGTTTATGAAGCATCATGTTCATGTTTTATGCACCTTTTATATTATAATATGGACAGCGAGCTAAAAAGAAACCAATAACAGTCAACTGTGTTCCCCCATACATATATCTCATATATTAGGGATATATGAATAATATTCAAATAAAATTAGTAATCTGTATGATATTAGAACTGTATATATTATGTCATCACATTACTCATTGTAACTACTGCCTTAAATATTTCCAGTAAACAAATACAGTGATTTACTTTGGTAAATATTATCCTTGCACTTTATTTATTTATTTATTTGTTTAGTCTTTTTGAGACAGGGTCTCGCTATGCAGTTCAGGCTGGCCTTGATCTCACTTTGGTAGCCTAGGCTGGTCTGACCTTGCACCAATCCTCCTGCCTCAGCCTCCCAAGTGTTGGGATTACAGGCATGCGCCACCACACCTGGCTTATCCTTGCACTTTATTTTTGAAAATATTTTTTGTTTCTTTTTATTATTATCTTTTGCAATACATGGTATCCACATTCCTTTCGTGGAGGTGGTACAGAAAGCAAAAGCAATCACAGGTTACAAGATCAAGGTGGGACGGACTGCAATCCACTGAAGTTACATTCTAAAGCTGCAGTGATAAAGAGAGAAAGATACTGACATAAGAACAGACATGAGAAGCATTGGAATAGAACAGAGGATGCAGAGAAACAACTCCAAGAATATTCAATATTTGACCTTTGACTAAGGGACCAAAAGCATACATTGAAGGAAAGATAGCTTTTTTAATAAACGGTGTTGGAAAAACTTTCTGTCCACATGCAGAAGATTCAGTCTAGAGCCCATGTGCTCGAACCACTAAACTATATGCTTGTTTACACGCTAGATTCTACTTTTGTGGCTCTCTAGTCCAAAACATCTTCTATGTATACCCCATGAAGAATCCATCATTTTCTGAAATTTTAACCATATTGCTGTCTGGATGACTCTTAACATCACCTTTATTACTATTTTCTCTTCACTATGTCTAGGATTAAAATTAAAAGTTGCACCACACAGTAGGTGCTGTTATGAAAGTGTACACACATCTCATTCTCCTGCTGTTCTACCTCCTTCTACACTTACATAAAAACCATATCATCATATAAGTATTTGATATTGTGTGAGCATTGTACCTTTGTATTGCAAGAAGTAATATTATTAATAAGCACTTGGCAAACATTAGCTTTTTATAGAAATCTTGCCATCAGCAAACTTCTTTGCATTGTGTAATAGTGAGTTTTAGAGGACAAAATGTTTATCACTGATTATAAGTAATAGTTCATGTCATTATAAAACTTGTACTACAAGGGTAGAATCTTTGGATTTTTTAAAGGGAGGCACAATACATTTATTTTTCATAGTAAGGGCTGTCAGTATTCAACTATGCTTTCCTTTTTTTTTTTTTAACTTTTAATGGATAGAATTCAGTTCAGACATTTTCTGTTCTTCATGCTCTGAGTACCATCTTGACTTCTCAGAAAATCATAAGCTGGTAAATGGATATTACAAATGTTTCTCATACTCACTTTAGCTTTCAGGGCAAGAAGTCAACATTTGTTGAAAATCTAAGATGACATCTAATGATTTTATGGAAAGTAGCAGCCAAAGAAGCTCTTGATACTTGCTTATTACAATTCTATGTGCACTGAAGATGTTTCATATACAGAACAGAAAGATAAGAAAACATCTTTATTATTATTTTAGGGGACATTATAGAAAACAATATTTTGGTGGTTCTCAAGGTCTCTCTAGTCACTGAAAAATAATATTAATCTTAAGTACAGAACACAACTGCTAGAGCTACAGCAAACAAAATTAGTTCATATTTGGAAATCAAGGTATTGTTATCACTGTCCATGCTTTGGAACTGAATGCAACAACTTCATACCAAATTCTGCAGTTTGTGTTGATATGAAAGAAAGTTTGATGTGAAAAAAGTTTGAGGTAAAGCCATGAGTTAATTCTTTCTTAGGAAAATGATAGTACACACTCTGTCAAAGCTATAAGGTATTATTGGTGTTTGAATAAGAGGTATAAACTTGCAATTAAAATATCATTTTATTTTTTAATACATCTTATCACTTTAATTTTTTGTTTTAGTACCAGGAATTGAACTCAGGACCTAGGGTTTGCTAGGCAGTTATTTAAAACACTGAGCAACATCTCCTTCCCTATCATTTGTTTATATATCATAGATCAAACTACCTTTGGTCTTTGGGAAATAAATAATGATATGCAAAGTAAGAAATGGAATAAAGTAATAGTAGCCTATAACAGAGAAACATAGAATTTTATAAACAGTAGCTGAAGTAAAATCTTAATGTGACTAAAAATATACAGCTCAGTGTGGGCCTGGGATATGGGAATATGGAGTGGTGGACAATGTCAGGTAAAAGTACAGAGATGAAGTCTGTGATTCTGGGAGCAGGGTAGTTCCTGGATCCTGTCGTCCCAGGCTAGGTTGTAGCTCACTGCAAGCTGGTGATTCTGAAAACCTGACAAAAATCTGTGCATAGGCAAGTCCTAAAAACTAGTCCAGGAGCATTCAGCATTTTGTGGCATGGACAGATGGGTTCTTGGTTTTTGACAGATTTCTCTCTCCACTACCGAATTTGAATTCAAGAATTGTACATAGGGTAGTGGGTAGGTGTTTTAGATAGGGCTTCCTGGACAATGACCTAGGAACCACACTGGAGGCAGGATGTATTCCTATAAGGTGACTTCTAAGCAGGACTGGAAGCATCAGTTAACTACATGTCAAATGTCTATTACAGTAAACTTTATCTTGCAAGGATTAATCTAAAGCCTAGGGCAGGGCTGAGTGAGGGCCCAGTGTCTATGGCTGTGGACAGAGAAACACATAGTGTTTCACATACTTTATACCTACCCTTCCATGTTTGAATTTTGCATGAACACTTTGTAAAAGGAAACTAGGCAGTCATAAGGGAATATTCCAGACTGAAATTTGTGCACACTTTGAAAAATACTTGAGAATATTATGTGTTCATTTTTTTCTAGAAATGATCTGTTTTCTATTAAATATTTTTGATTCTACCAGATAGAATAACTGTTGCAATGTTGACATATCTTTGTATCAAAAGATACAAAGAACAATCAGAAGAGCAAAATACTAGGATACAACACTTCCTGTGCCATCTATATATCTCTAGGCTACTAATTCCTTAAATGGTTCGATGTTTAAATGATGTTTTTAGGTTGCATACAGACAGTTATAATATTCTCTCATACACATTCAAGGAGGCACGTGCTTCTTATGAAATTAAACAATAGCTTTTTTAAAAGTTGCAGCTCAGTTTACTCTGCTCAAGGGGAAATTAAGTATTCTGAGAAATGAATTCATTAGCTCAATGATATTTAATTTACTTTTAAAGGAGAAATAAATGTAAAATAAGTCTGAGAAATAATGGAAAACAATCTATAATGTGAAAAACTAACAGAAAAAAAAAACATGTAATGGTCAAAATGTTTAAGAATACAGTTTTTAGGAATGAAAGGTTTAGGACAAGTGAGTAACAAAAATTATAAATTGTAAATTTCCTTTTCTCTCATGTAACTGAGAGCTCATTCTCAGGAGAATGTGTGCAGTGTCTGTCAAGGCAGAAGTGCAGTGTAGCAGGGGACTTGCCTTCCCTCCCTCTGGGGTAGACTCCCTTTCCCAGGTTTCCTTGCCACTGTCTCCCGAGTCAGCCTTTAGAGCACAAATGAAGAGAAGCAGCTGTATCAGTGCTGTCACCCTGAAAGGTGAATGGGCTGCCACTTCCAATTTTGTTGCTGCTAACTTATGTCACTGAGGACCGGCATCTATGGGCACTGTCACTCAACCAAAGAGTTATATACAGCCTGGTGAGCTCATAATGATGGTACAGGGTAATCTCTTCAAGATGAGCTTTCTGTCAAGGCCATAATTCTTACAAAATTGGCCTGAGGAAATATAGTCCACTAAGTTCCAGATACAATATTAATTAATTTTAGTCAGTACAGTATATAGGAAAGTGACAGCATTATTGGTGAATACACTAAAAAAAAAAAAGAAATTTGTTTAATTAGATGACAGTAGAAGTAGCCATGTTTAGAATTTTAATGAGAACCACTTTTGGAAACTTTGGGCTCTAGGCCAAACCAGGTAAGACAAATTTAAAAAGTATATTATAGGAATGAATGAATGAAGAGAATTTAGTAATGAGATTGGTTGAAAGGTGGAAATGCTTTCTTATTTACAAAGGATGTAGGCTGTAGTTTTCATTTCTTGTTTTTTTACTTCTTGATTTTTCCTTCTTCATTCCTTCTTGCTTTCTTTGTTTTTTTCTTCTGCATTTTTTTAATGTGTTTAGTACAGGATCCCACTATGTAGATTGGGCTCCGTGATCCTCCTGTTTTCAACCCCTGAAGCATTGGGATCGCAGGCGTGGGCCAGCATGCCCCGCCTTCCTTCTTCATGTTGAGTCAGTGACATCAAAGGCCTCTCAAAGATCACACAGACCTGTATGTGCAAAAAAGTCTAGGAAATTTGCCACGAGCAATTGTTTGATCAGACAGTGTGGTACTACAGATAGGTTAACTTATCCTGCAATAACAAGCAGTGCCTCCATGGATATCAGTGACTTCATATGGCTTTTTAAAAATTCTTATTAGATCAAGTCCATTGTGGGTGTGGGTGAACCTTCAAGTAAGATTCCTCCACTGAGGAATCCAGGCCATTTATCCTTTTTGGTTCCACCAGCTTATATAAAGCCAGTGGGTACTGCCAACTCAAAATGACACTTGCCGCCTATATTTTCTTTTTCTGAGGAATCAAGCATCCATACGTAATTCATGCAGGAAGGAGAGTACAACCTTTCATTTACCTGGAGGTGGAGACGACAGTAGAGTCCTAGGTAACAACTGTACTATTCAAAATAAGCTTTCCCAGAAGATGTTAGCAAGCCTTTGTACATGAAAGCATCATTGTCCACCCTGCTACTTAAGTTGCCTTGCTTGACAAGAACTTAACGCTAAGTAGCTCTACTTATTTCCATGAATCTCTATTTTGATAAGAACTCTCTGAATTCTCACAGTGCTTCTTGTATGAACTACTTAGTTTAGAGTCAGAAAATGTTCAGTAAAATTACTGAAATGAAGTTAAAGTAAAATTACAGAAAGTCATCAAAAATTGCCTCCTTTTCTGGACATATAAGAATAAAAAGGGGATTGCTAGACTGTAAGTAATGAACTTAGAGAAATAATTTCTCTATTGTTCTATAAAGTATCAATATTACAGACTAGGTTGTGCTTTAAACTTCCAGCTGCTCAATAAAACAGAAGTTTATTTCTAAGCTATGTGTTGGGGACACACCTAAAGATTTGTGGCTTGGAGGAAAAAGATAGGAAAAGATTTATGAGAACACAAGCCTAGACAATGGAGTCTTCTCCCTTATATTCTAATTACTAATAGTACACAGTTTTTATTTTCCTTTGCATGTACATTTTGCAAATTCAGCTTCTCAATATAAAAGCTTAGCCAACTTTCACTCATTTTAGGATTATTTATGTGGATTATCAAGAAATTTTAAGCCTCTATTTGGCAGTGGACATTTTTATTCATGTTTTCTTTCCTTTTCATAAAGGTTAGGTTTTAAACACTAATCACTAGAACATGAATAGAAGTGGTTATTGTCTGGGAAAATGGCTATGATGTAGGTATTGACTTTTGTTCCAGTGAACATAGAGATTTATTGACCTAGGAGATAAGGTCAATATTTGCCTTGAGAGACAATAAGTCTAGATGTTCAACAAAATATAAAGTCAATATTTGCATTAATACCTATGTTTTGAATACCTGTCCAAAATCTCTGGACATTTCTCTGCACTTGAGTCTCCTGATTCTTGAAAACCGTATAATCTAAATAGACCTTGAAACAAAGTTCGGCACGAAGACCGAAGTAAATATCAGTGAAGATTTCAGAATTAGACAGGCATGAAGTCATTTTCACAGCAGTCTGTTTTTCTGCGGCCATGGTCTTTTCTTTGAAATGTATAACCTTTGAGAAAAAATGGGATTCACTAAAGTATGCACTGTTTGAGTTAACAGCATTGCACTGAAATGTATCTAGCAGCTATAATGCATATAAGAGATCTAGAGCACCACAGCACATCGCCAGAGCGCTGCGGCTGCTGCTGCTTTGTTCTACCTGTTACCATCTACTACCCTCTCTTCAAAATTCCAGGGCATGTCTGTGAAACTATCACCGTCTTTTTTTTTTTTAAATTTTTTTTACATCACTTTTCTTTTTTTATTTTTTCTCTTCTTTTCTTTCTTATAACTTTATTTATTTATTTATTTATATTATGGCCGGCTCAGCCCGCCCTGGAGGTGGGGCTGGCGCAGCATGTGGTGCTGGGGATTGAACCGCTATCCCTGACGCCGCCTAAGCTTTCCTAAGCAGGCACTTTAGACCGCTGAGCCATCCTGCCGGCCCCTCTATCGCCATCTTTTTAAGTCCAGTGCTCATAATGATGCTGCATTGCTTTTCCCCTTAGGTACAGCCATTTTATTAGTGCAGCCACGTGACTGATTAGAGTGCTCCCTCCACTAAGAGCTACTGTGTTATATATAGACTGTACAATATTGATTTCACAGGAAAACTTTCTAGTACGAGCTTGCTATCATCAAAACAAAACTACGTATTGTCAACCCCGTCTCCCTCCCTGTCAACTTCCTGTCAGTAGCTTATCTACCTTGCAAATCACCTTGGCTAATCAATGCAGAGTTCATTGACTTTTCTGTGTCTTTAATCTTCTACTTTCAATGCACAGTGAATGTTTGAGCCCATGCTCTTAACTTTATCCTCTTCCCTCTGTCATGGAAATTGTCAGTGACTTATTTTAATAGATAAAACAGTTTCTTAAGTAGAAATCAGCATGAAAAACGGGACAGGAAACTCAGAATGAGAGGGAATGAAAACAAGATAAGCCACAGAAAATTAATAGGAGCAAATATTTAACTTGCAGACACTTAGAAAAAAAAAAACATCACTGCTGCCATAGTAAAGTGAAATAAGAGAGGGTGTTTCAGTGGGAGCTATGCTCCTCTTCTTCTCATGAAAATGAACACGAAGCCATTGCTCCAAAACACACTTAACTTGGGCCAATGTGCTTGTTCAGGAAAGCTGGTCTCAGGTAGCTTTTGGAAAAGTTACTGGAGCTTAACTCTTATTCTAACCAGCTTCCATGACAGCTATACTTGCCATATTACAGATTAGGATTTTTAAATATCTTATCTGAGTCTCCCTGAATACAAACATCTCAAAGAACAACCTTGATGTCCCCAAGTGGATGTGCACGGATTGCCTGCAATGCACGGCAAACAGATAGTTATGCTGCCCAGAGGTGGCAGCTGCTTCTCACATGTGTGCAGCATCTTGCTACCTAATCGATTGTTGCCTTCCTATTTGTACGTCATTTGATAGTCTGAAACCTGGCAATCATTAATTTTATGTACGTATTCCTATAGAATATTTACCAATGTACTCATTTACTTTTAACTTAAAAGTCTTTGAAGCCTATTATAAGTTACTTTATGTATTTTCTTGGCTTATCCCGAGTTTAATAGACTTTTCTCCATGAAGTTTATGTAGAACAAGCCACTAAGGAAGCAAAACAATAAAGAGATAGCTACTGACAAAATGTAGAGAAGTTAAATAGGAACATGCACAGAGGACGTAAGAGCATAGAATAGGCCGTGGTAACCTGAGAAATGACTTTGGGAGGGATTCCTGAAAGATGACTGCAAGCTAAGTTGGCAAAGAGAGGAGCAGGGAGAGAGTGGCCAAAGCATAAGCGCGGACTCTTGAAGGCCCCCAGATAGACAGGAGCTCCGCTGATGAACAGAACTGAGAGAAGGGCCCCGGCTGGAGCAAAGCAAATGGGAGGAAAAGAATCTGAGGTGAGGCTGAACAAACTGACAGGGAGAAAGTCACTCACTCGGGAGGTCCCTCAAGGTCACGTCACAGTTTTATCCCTGATCTTACATGGAAAACGTTTTAATCTGGAGCATGGCATGATGAGTTTTGCATTTTAGATGAATGGGCTCTGTGGAGAATGGATTAGAGGGGACGGGAGTGGCTGTTGAGACCTGAGGGAGAACGGGTTAGACGGCAGCAGGTTGCCTGAGATCCAGGTCTGTGCTAGACCTGATAACGCAGGGGATTAGGAAGGAGATTGTGAAGATGGGGGAAAGTGGAGGGTTCTGGGGGATGCTGAGGAGATGGCATTCGAAATGAGCCGTCAGGTTTTGGATTGGAAGGTGTAAAATAGGGATTTTTTTTTTTTTTTTTTTTTTTTTTTTTTTTTTTGTCTTTCTGAGACAGGGTTTCTCTATGCAGCTCAGGCTGGCCTTGAGCTCACTTTTGTAGCCCAGGCTGGTCTCGAACTCGCACCGATCCTCCTGGCTCAGCCTCCCGAGTGCTGGGGTTACAGGCGTGCACCACCACGCCTGGCCCTAAATAGGGATTTATTAAAGGAAGACTTCCAAGTTAGTGTTTGTGTGTGCGTGTGCGTGTGCGTGTGCGTGTGTGTGTGTGTGTGTGTGTGTGTGTGTGTGTGTGTGTGTGAAATAGTAGGTTGGAATTTAGGGGATCTTCACTGAGCTGTATCCCTAGCCCATTCTTTTCTTTAAATTTGTTTGGTACAGGATCTCACTATATGGCTTGAACTCGTAGTGATCCTTCTGTTTTCAGCCTCCCCAGCACTGGGATAACAGGTGTGTGCCATCATGCCCAGTCTCAGTGGGCAGCTCAGCAGGGTCAGCACAGTCTATGATGCTGTGGATTGAACCCCTAACCCTGTGCTTCCCTAAGCAGGAACTTAGTCTGATGAGCTATTTTGCTGGCTCTCCCAGCCCATTATTGACGTTATTATTTTGTGAGAGAGTCTCATTAAGTTACTAAATTGCCCAGGTTGAGCTTGAATCTGTGATCCTCTTGACTCAGCCTTTCAGGGTGCTGGTTATTGATATACCCCACCAAAGTCTAATTTTACCTGACAAAATGGAAGATTAATTTAGTAGAAGGAAAGAACAACAAAAAAAAATTTTTTTTTTGTCTTTTTGAGATAGGGTCTCACTATGCAGTTCAGGCTGGCCTTGAGCTCATGTTTGTAGCCCATGCTGTCTCGAACTTGCAGCGATCCTCCTGCCTCAGCTTCCCAAGTGCTGGGATTACAGGCGTGCGCCACCATGCCTGGCTTGAAAAAAAATTTAATTATGTGGAATTTGAGATTCCTTTGTGACCTTCAATTGCCAGTGGAAGTTTTATTGATGGGTTTGTATTATGGAGCAGTTTGTTATTGAGTAATTAACAGTCAGCTTGTAACACCCAGCTGAACCGTGTCAGCATGGTTCTGGTCATGATTTTTGGTGTGGAAGGCGTAACTTTGGATTGTTGCCAGTGGTACGGAAGGAAAACTGAAGGAGAAGATGGTGTGCAGCTGGTTCTCCTGGAGGAGCGTGTCGTGCTGGTTTTCCTGGTATGAACTCAGCTGTTCTCACTGTTGGAGCATCTCAGGTGCTGGCCACTGCCAAGGATGGCTGAATCTCGTTTTGGGAGCTCTCTGATCTAACCAAGGTCAAGTTCTTGGCTTTAAGTGGCTCTTCCTGGCGCCAGTGCAGATCCCTCAGCCTGCTGTCACAGGTTCTTCATCCCACGGAAGTACACCTTCTAGCTTGTGCCACTGGCCTTCGAGTCTTCCCAATGTAGATCCTTAATAAAGACCTGCATGAGACATTGATACGGACTCTCGGTCTTCCACTTGACTTGTGCAAGATATCACCCTGGGACCCAGGCTCTCAGCAGGCCTCTCTGGGTCTCTGATACATGGGCAATTATCTTGCACTTCTCTGCATTTTGACTTCATAAAATAGTCCTGTGAATTATGTGCCCTATATTAAATCTATTCCCTTGAAAACCCTGAACTACAGAGAACAGCATAGTTCTAGTCCTGGGTTTGTATGTGTGGGCTACAACAGAAAGAAAAGAAAAATAGAATGGGAGAGGAGACTAAGATCAACCCTGAAAAATTTAAATGCTTAAAGACTGAGTTAAAGTGAAGAAACTGTCATAAGAACTTAAGGAGTGGGTTAAGGAGAGAACAATTTTCTATTAGAGTTAGCAACATGTGGTTAACGGAAGACTTGGGTACTTATTCTGATGGTATAGGGGCAAGGAAAACCTGGGAATGAATTAGATTAGAAGAATAAACAGAGTAAGAAAAGGTAGAAATAATGAGTAACTTCGTGAATCAGGATTGTAGCTGTTGCAGAGGGGGAAACATACACATATTGTAGATGTTCAGCCAACACTTGTATAATCAGAAAATGAGAAACCACATTTATTCATGTAATTTCTTAAGAAGAAGGAATTAGAATGGAATTATTTCTGCTTATTAGGGTTTTCATTTATCTTTCTCAGTCATTCTGTGACTATTGTCTTGTGACTACAATTTTTCACATGAGAAACTGAGATCTGGACACGCTACACAATTGCTTGGGTTTTATACAACCAGGATGTGTGATAGAACAGAAATATGAATCAATTTTATTTTCAGGGTCTATTCTTCCCCCAAATTATTATCTTATTTGACTACAAATGTCTTTTTATCCATAGCCTGTGGAGATTCTGAACATATATTGTTTGGATTGAGCTTCCTCGCCTGATAAGCTGCACGTGGAAGATTAATTTTGATCAGAGATTCTCATCCATGGGTCTGTGTTCACTCTGTAAAGAGTACTTTCTACAAAGATGAGTTCCTTACTCTCCTTCTGGAGTCACTGGTGCAGTCTCTGCGTGGGTGTTTTAAAAAATGGCTCAAGTGATTCTGGTATATTGATATAATTGAGGAAAAAGCACTTTGAACTGTCACTAGGACATTAATTAATAAAGGCCCCTGTGCCTAAATTACAGCCACATTTCTTCTGGTAAAGTCTCGTTAGTTTAACTCTGAATGCTCATTTTGGGGGATAGAGTGACCCACACACAGTGGGACATAGCCTGGTGAATATAGCACTCAATGCCTGCCATAACTCAGGATGACCCCAAAGGCTTCAGACAATGTCATGCCTCTTCAGAAATCGTCGTGATGCAGCAGGATCAGGTCTTACCCTGTTGGCATGGTACAGCTGCAAGCAACTCTGCTAAGAGGTGCTCTTCTCACTAGAAGTGAAGAGGAAAGGTCTAGTCCCACGAGAAACAGAGCGCGCTGACTTAAGTACCCATTGCCTTCTTGTCCCACTTGGATGTGTAAACTTCAAGAGGGGCTCAGCTGGGAGCAGCCTCTAGCGTAGCAATCTGCATGTCTTCTTCTGATGGTCTGAAGGTGAAAGTTGGCAATAAAGAACCCTTGTGGTGTTCAGTCTGGCGTTTTGTATACTTGGAGGCTCTTTATTTTGGGGAAACAAAAATAAAAGCACCATAAAATAATCACGAATATGAAGACAAAATATTTCAACCTTAGTTCACAATTCATTTACCATGAGGGGAGAATTCTCCTAGGATTATGAAGGTGAAATGAAAGATTTTCCATTTGCAGTTGCCACGCTTTGTCACACTGCTGTGCATGGCAGAGGCTGCTTCGGGACTGAAAGCTACAGAGTTTTGTACTTTTCAAAAGATGAAACACAGCTGATATCATAACACATCAACTGCTGTTAACACGGGACCTTAAATTATTTGTCATCACTCTTCCTTACAGTTTCAGTTGGTTTGAGATATGACCCATAGCAAGCTCAGTGAGAAGATGGTGCACACATAATTTGCCCTGAATAATGCAGATAACTGTGATTTTCCTCATCTTTATCATTAGGCTCTTAATACACTGCATGTACCTTTCAAAGTAGCTGCTATTCAATTTTAGGTGAATTCTTTTATTCTCAGCGACCTATCAAAATAGTGCTCATTCCTTTTCTTTCTTAGAATTGGGTCCCAGGTATTAATAATGGGATGGTGAATCTTATATTGGGGGATGGGAAATTTGATCTCTGGAAATTTCAGAAAGATCTCCTCTGTTATGTTTATATTTAATTTCTTTCATGTAAGCTAAGGACTTCCAATTTTATGGCTGAAGTTAAATGTGTAAGGAAAATAATTGCATTGTGTTTTTGATTGTCTTAGGGAAACCTGAGTTAAGAATAGTAATATTCATTTATAATTAGCCTTTAGAATGAAATCTAGTCCAAGATACTCTTCAGGGTCAGAATTTTCAGTGGTTAGAAATAGACAATGAATAAAAGACTGGTATTTTAGTCTTAGTGTATAAAAGTATTTGGGGATGAAATAGGAAATTTGAGACTGGATATTATTTCTTCTTCCTTTTCTTGGAAGACAATAAGGAATGCTAGAGAGAGTGGTTTTCCTTCTTATAATGGAGTGTTTTTTTATCATGTGTTCTTTATTATATATTTTAGTAAATATTTAAGTAAAATCTATTAAAATATTTTCATCCTCCAAAATTTTGTGTATAAATCTGTATTAGCATTATAAAAATCAAATACTGGATATTTCTTGTTAGGACCACACTGTCTAAAATATCAGATATTCAACAAAACAGAAATCACCAAGCACTTCAGGTAGCTGTGGTTCTCTGACTTAACTGCTTCAGCAGAAGTCTTGGTTAGAAATGAACGTGTCGTAAAAGAGGTCCTGACCATCACGGAGGCTCTTGGTGCTCCCCCACGCCCCTGGACGGTGACACTTAGCTTCTCCTGTGGCTCACTTCCTTGGTAAGCCACTGTTCTGTCAATGCTCTGCCCCTAAGCACAGCTGCTAGCGTCACAGTGTTTGGTCTGCATCCTGTCTTCGCTCTTGCATCTTAAACAAATGGGCAAGTGACCTCGGAGTCATGACATCTAAGTAGCTAGATGCTTTTACAACTGCCAAGAAGTAGGCACAGTCTTTAATTCAAACCACTCACTCTGTCAATTAATATGGATCAGACGCCAGAAGCCTTGACCAAAATGTTTCTTGAATTGTGCAACTCAGTTATGTGTTTCACTCCCAAAGGATCTCTTACCAACCTTGAAATTTGTTTAAGGGCCATTTATATTGAATCATCTTGATCCCAGATAAATTGTTTATGTTTACTCTAGCACTGGCTTAGCCAACTTTCAACAGCTCACCTTACTTCGTAAGTTTTCAAGCATGTTTACTTCTGAAATTATACTCCATGATTTCTTTTATGTGGTGCACAATACTTACAGCAACTGTAAATCTCTTTTCTTGTGAAGATTTCTTGCAATGAGTGAAGTTGTAAAGTATTTGAGGTTGTAGTCTTATGTCTGGTTATAATTATTTGCTACAATAAATCTTCTGTGGCTGCAAAGGGGGGTGAAATATAGAAAATGCACTCAAGGGACAACTTAGTGTTAAAAATAAAAGAGCGATTTATAATTTACATGAATTTTCACTTTCTGTTTCAAAGGAAATCTTTGAACATCTCAAAGACTTGATATACAGACCACATCTTTAAGCACACTAAATATCTTAGCAAAAACGTTGATGCTCACACAGTTAGCAATTTAGGAACATACTTCTAAATAACTCGTGGGATGATTAGTACCATGGTCTAAACAGTTTTTATTCCTAAATTATTTTTCTGACCTCCATGATGATGTCATTATGAAGAGGCTTTGGGAGAGGTTACATTGTGAGGGTGAAGCCCTCATGGGGATTGGTACCCCTGTAAAAGAGCCCCATGGGAGACCCCCCCACTTCTGTAAAACTCCACAGAAAGCACCATCTTTGAACAAGAAAGACCCCTAGCTTGTCAGCATCTTCATCTTGAATTTCTTAGAACTGTTTAATGACATTAAGTTATTTATAACCTGGTTAGGTCTGAGACATTATTCACAATGTCCATAAATAGATTGAGATAATGAGGGAATCAGTATGGGAATTCAAATATTCGGTGATTTAAAAAGTTAGTAAGACTAATGTACATAACTGAAGTAATAAAAGGGTACTTACAGCTTTAAATTCATTTATGAAATGCAAGTAAATGAGAAAAAACCCCATATATTCAGTGTAAGGAAATAGAAAACATATAAAGGCAGATACAGAAAAAAAGAAAGATGATATTGTACAAAGAAAAATTTAAAAAGATATATTTTTGAAAATGTTAATAAATTGACAAAATTATAGCAAGATTGCCTAAAACATAATATTGGTGTGTGTGTGTGTGTGTGTGTGTGTGTGTGTATTTAGTCAATTTCAGTAGAATTTCTTGTTCAAGTTTTGTGTGAGTGTGTTTCCACTACTTTTTTTTCCCCAAATTTTATTGATTTCAATGAGAAAGAAATAACAATGATTAATTTCTCTAAACACTGAATATATATAGGTATGTAGTCATGGCTGTAAATAGTACAAATATCTTTTAAAGGAACAGTAGAATTGCATTGTAGGTGAGTGCTTTGTTTTTCATCAGTTTGAATCCAAATCTTGACTGCTGAAAATATGGCTGTAATTAATATGGAAATATAGATATTTTTGGACATGCTACTTTAATTTCTTTGCAAATATATCAAAAGTGAGATTGATTTGGTATATGATTAGCATTTTTTTTTTATTTTGGCAATTTTGACAATATGGCATACTGTTTTCTACATGCCTCTACTAATATTCCTTTGTACAACACCTTTTTCAAGAGTTCGTTCACTCCATGCCCTCCCCAGATCTCGTATTATTATTGCTTTTTAAACAACAGCCATGTGAACCAGTGTGAAGTGTTATCTCATGGTACTTTTTAAATTTTCCTGGAGATTATGATGAGAAGTTTTTCTATAGTTTCATTGGTCAATTGTATATCTTCTGTTGAGAAGTGATTTCTAGGTCCCATATCAATTTTTAATTTTTGCTGTTTTAATTAGCTATTCCCGTTTTGAAAATCTGTAACACTTATATTGTTGTACATTACCCTGTTTCTGTCTTTGTTTCTGCTATTTGTTTTTGCTTTTGCTTTTACTCTTCCAAATAAGATAGAATAAAATAAAATTTAAAAATATATACTTTATCAGTGAGGCTTGAGGTTTACAACATGATGTTATAGGATCTGTAGAGATGATAAGTATTTACCAAGATGAAACAGATTAATATATCTATGAGGTAATATAGTTGCCTTTTTGTGTGGCAAGAACAGATGAAGTCTACTTATTTAAAATAATATCATTTTACTTAGCATTTTACTTATTTATCTCCAGGACCTCTATCTTGTGGCATCAATGCAGGTTTTTCTCTTATAA
>PVJA010001345.1:0-45215 GCA_004027025.1 Myocastor coypus
AAGAAAGAAAGAAAGAAAGAAAGAAAGAAAGAAAGAAAGAAAGAAAGAAAGAAAGAAGGTATTTATAGGAATTACATCTGGCAATTTTCAAATTTTGCGAATTCTGCTCAGGAAAGATTACACCAATAGAAGCTAGTCACAATTAACTAATTATATTGAGATTTTTGTTTTGTGATCTTTGAGTGCAGTGCTTTTTGCTCTACTTAATAAATTTAATGAGAAATTTTCAGTTTTCTGAAAAGAAAGAGAGAGAAAGAGAGAGAGAGAGAGAGAGAGAGAGAGAGAGAGAGAGAGAGAGAGAGAGAGAGATAACAAATAGCTCAGTAGATGAAAGTGCCTGCAAGCAGGTGCAGGAGACAGGGGTTCAAGCCCTGGGCCTGCCATGCCAACCCCACCCCCAGGATGCATTGAGATGGCGGTTGAGGAGGTGGTGGCACACACCTGTAATCCCAGCTCTTGGGAGGCTGTAAACAGGCAGACCACTGTGAGTCTGATCTAGGAGTGAGACCCTGAATACCCTGTAGCCTCTTCCCTAAAAAAAAAAAAAAGAAAAGAAAAAGAATTAATAATAAATTTTAAAAGAGAGCAATAAAATTTCAGTGTGTAGAGTATACATTACAACTAAAAAAGTAAAGGAGAAATTTGTATCCTATCTTCTACTAACCCTAAAGCAAGCTTAGGAAGTGACAATACAATTGAAAGTAATATATTATTTTGAGTCAGGAACATGCTTATGAATGGGAATTATATCAGACTGCATCACTGAGGGGCTTTTTAAGAACCACACTAGAGATTTTCTCATTTCTTTGTTTTACACTGTATTTATTTTTACTAATTGTCCAGGTAAGCTAACTTGGCTTGTGGGCTGCCCTGCCCTTATTTCCCTGGGCTGAACAGCACCTGACTCTGCCAGGGCCTCGGCGATAGCCACTGGGCAGGCAGTGCATGAGCATTACTGAGGATCTGCAGGGGCCTCAGAAGTCATGTGTCATCCAATTAAGTGGTGCGTGCACTTTGTACAGGTTAAGCATTAAGGCCATTTTTGTAGATAATATAAATAATTCACAGTCTCTTAGGAAAAAGGGGACATCATAAAATTCTCATTACAACTTAAACACATTTAAGAATGCTCAAATATAAATTTATCAGTGCAAATATCAAAGTGGAAAACACTTCTTGCTAAACTAGACATCTACAATTTACAATTAAAAATTCAGGTTAAAAATAAGCTAATTTTACAAATTAGCTACATTACATATATTCAAAGTACTAGATCAAATTTTATTAAAGTTTTTGGAATCCAAATTCCTCATGCCCCTGAAAATAGCATTGCAAACAGGAAAAGCCCAGTTTCATCCAAGTTCTCTTGATCTCATACCTTTTGAACCAAAATAGTTAATTTTATTAGAAAACAGTTTTCTACACAATAAAAATGCATTGGGTGTTTTTCTTTCCTTCACTGTCCTCTTGCCTTAATCATTAAAATAAAAAGCCACAGAAGTTGTAGAGTTGCAGTATAATAGAAGGGGGAGTGTGTAAAGCCAGAGAGAAGGCAAACCTGGTGTTAGCACAACCCACCAGGACCCCGATGAAGTCCAGATGACCACCTCTGCCGGTCCACTTTCTAACTCATTTTTATTCTCCTTTAACTTGTAAGGATTTTCACTCAATTTTTTAAATTGAGTCTTACCAACTTCTTTGATGGAGGCTGTATTCAAAATAGGGGCACTAAGGTCACGAATCATCTGTTGTTTTCTTTTGATTTTCTGCCTTAACTCCTTGTCTTTCGTTCAGCTCCTCATCTGTGTCTTTCCTACCCTCACCCAGTGTTTGTGTCAGTCCCATTCATTCTTTCCTCAGTATGTGATGGGCCTCATTTCTGAAGAGTCTGTTGAAAAATGTTGCCAATAGTGGCCTTAATAAAAATAAAATGGCTAGCTGCATAAAAAAGATACTGAAACGAGGGTAAGGCAAGGATCACTCTGAGGAGACTCTGTCCACATTAAGGTAGCAGGACTTGTTAAGGTTTTTAGTTATTTAAGAAAAAGAATAGAGGCAAGAAAAATGAAAGAATTATACCCATGAGTAAATCAAGAGTCATCTGTTAGGTACAGCTACTAGTTTTGCAATGAACAAACTACTTCAGAAAACTAATGCTAAAGATAAATAATAACAACATGGTTTTGGCAAACTAAGTGGTTTCATTTGTAATTCTGATTAATATGTGATTTCATAAAATAGAGTAATTTTGAAATAACTGAAGTAAAGGAGAATACTGTTATAGACAAAGAAAGACAAAAGAGCAAAAGTTTTAAAAAATGATATTTAGACATTTCCAAGTTATTTTCTTTGGCTACTTGGAACTTGAGCATAAGTGACTTTACTTTGATGTATTTTCTTTTCTGATGGGCCTACTGCAGAAACATGAAGCAGAAAAGTAATATTTTTAGGTTTTATTTCATTCAACATTCCAATTCATGTTTACAATTGAAAGAAACAAAATAGCTATGCAACACAAAATTAAAATCTAAGTGAAATATTTTCACTTGCACAATTAATTGTAACTAAATAATGCCTCTGTGTAAAAAGTTATGCTTGTCTATTTGGCATTACTCTGAATACAGAGAAGGTAAAAATGAGTTTACTGACAAATACAAAATGCATCATGATTTTCTTTTTTTATGTATTTAGTTCTGGGTTTGCAAGGTCTCACTACACAGATAAGACTCATAGTGATCCTCCTGTCTTCAGCCTCCCATGCGCTGGAGTTACAGTCACATGACGTTCACCTTCGATAGAATTTTGCTTTTATTAGTATTTAGACACTGTAATTTCATTGCACATCTTTATTCTGCATCTTTGCTTCCTCCCTCTTTTTCTGGAAGCCAAAACTCATATGATAACATTCACATGCTTATTGTGGTGCTTGGAGACAGGCCCTTCAGGATCTGGTTAGACCAGGAGAACAGGGCCTGCAGAGATGGGATCCGTGTCCTTAGCAAAGAAAATTTTTACCTGAACATAGTACCTTTGTCCATTGTTCATAAAGAGTATCAGAAAAAAAGGAGAGAAATGTAAGGAAGGCAAGCACTGAGAATGTTTTTCAAATCAAAGTCCATGTTCAAGGAAAGTCAGAGGAAGGAAGGAAGTAAGGAAGGAAGGAAGGAAGGAAGGAAGAAGAGAAGGAGAAAGTGAGGAAGACAGAGAGAGAAAAGAAAAAGAAGAAGAAAGAAAGAAAGAAAGGAAGGAAGAAAGAAAGAAAAAAAGAAATGAGCTCAAGGCCAGCCTGAACTGCATAGTTAGACCTTGTCTCAAAAAGACAAAAATAAATAAATAAATAAAAAATTAAAAAAGAAAGAAAAGAAAGAAAGAAAGAAAGAATGAAAGAAAGAAAACAAAGAGGAAATGAGAAGAAAAACAAATGGAGAGGATGAGAAAGAGGGAGGGAAAGAGGGAAGGCAGGAGGAAGGAAAAACAAAAGGAGAAAAGAAGTAAAGAATTATCAGATGCATCAGGCGTATTTCTGAGCAGGTCCAGTTGTCAAGCCTGAGTCCTCAGACATTTCCTGTTCAAGTAGCAAAGCAGGGGAATGCCGGCTCCGTGGAGAGTGTTTCGTTATGGTGAGCAGCGCACAGTGACAATGTTGGGAGTGCCTCTTGGGCCTCCTGGGCCTCCTGGGCCTCCTGGGCCTCCGCGATGTTGTCTTATTCCTTGTGGATTCTTCTGGAAAGACTTACCTGAAACAAAAGAGCAACTTGTGTTAAGGAGCATTTCAGGGGGCAGCGCCACCAAGCGCAGGCTGTCTCTCCGCCTGGGAGCAGCTGGCACCTGCATAAAGCTTTCTCCCCACCCCGCTATGACGCAGCAACAAGGGGTCTATATCCCAACCGGAAAGCAGCCCATCCTCAGGCCCAGAATCTGGCAGCGCGATGTCCAGACAGCGGCAGATGAATTTCTGTTGTTCATGAACCCTTTTTAACCAATTTTGCAGTTTTATGTCTGGTAACCTAAACAATTAATTTGAAGGCAACATCATACAATACAGAAACCATTGCCGAATTCCTACTCCTTGGTTTAATGAAATTTTGCATGATTTCTAATGGTTTTTTTTTTCTAAAAAAATACAAAATAATTTTGTGAAAGCATGAAAGTTTGGACTTAACCATTCTAGATAAGCAAACTCTGTCCTCTGTGTACCTTACAGACTGAAAGCTATGGCATGTGTACAATGCTGGAGCTGAGCTGTATAATTTCAAATCACTGTAAGAGCTGTTTATTGTTGGTGATCTCAGCTCTTGCTGCGCAAGGGACCACACTGAAACTGAGTCAGTATAATTGGTGCTGTATCTTCATGAGTAGCAACTTGCCCATTAACCACTTTCCAGTCACTTGGTGGGGCACTTCACCAGGAGTTTCTCATTGTTTAGGATGAAGGAGCTGCCTGTGGCCATGTTCTCCTGGAAATTACAGAGGGAAAGGCAACACGAGCAAACTCAGGCCAAGACTCTGCTTATACCCCGTCGGCTGAGGTGCTATCTTCCTATTAGATCCCACACAGAAAAAGTCAATAGGCAAGTGCACTGTAGATTCCCCTGACAAGTCTGTGCAATGCCAGCAAGGAGCAGAGCAGAGTTCATAGAGGCCAGCCAGCAACGGAATTATCTTTGTTAGCATCGATATTAACTCATTACATCACAATAGAAAGTTATGTAAATAAGGACTAATGCATGAATATTACTTTTTTGTTGTTGTTGTTTGTTTTTTTGAGACAGGGTCTCACTGTGCAGTTGAGGCTGGCCTTGAGCTCACTTTTGTAGCCCAGGCTGGTCTCAAACTCAGACCCATCCTCCTGCCTCAGCTTCCCGAGTGCTGGGATTACAGGCTTGCGCCACCACGCCCGGCATGAATATTACTTTTCTTTCCTTAAAAACTAAGTTCAGAGAGTTAAGCAAAGTTCCACTACATTGTTGAAAGAAAAATACATAATTGAATCAAATTTTGGAAAAAGTAAATTTTGAAATAATGTATCATTTAAATTACTTTTCAAAAGCTTTCAAATTAAGAAAACAATAATGAAATTGTAATTATGTTATAGGTTATATAACAGTGTTGTTATAAAAGTATTCTCTCAAAATTTTGGCTATTTTATTTTAAAAACATTTTCTGTTACCTAGAAAAGTTGGAAAATAATTATAATTTTAAATGTCTCCCTGGTATGCCGGGCTGGCCCTGCCCCGGGGCCTGCTGAGATGGATATTGAGACTGGGTGGCACATGCCTGTAATCCCAGTACCTGGGAGGTTGAAAACCAGGAGGATCACTATGAGTCCAATCTGTGTAGTGAGACCCTGTAGACTCTGTACTAAACACATTAAAATTAAAAAAGATAGAAAACAAATCAATACTCATTAAAAAAACAGTGATGTCAGATGACCTAATGATTCACTTCAAAAGAAAATCCAAATCCAAGCCAAAATTGAGAAGCGAAATCATAAAAATTTTAGACCAGAAATGAATGAAACTGAATATAGAAAAAAATCATAAAAACAAACTAATCACAAATCTGGTTTGTTGAAAGAATAAGCAAAGTAAGTAACAATAAAATCTCTTAGGCAAACTTTCCAAAAGAAAGAAAAGACTCAAATCAACACAATTATAAATAAAAGGTTGAGATCATAATGATAGTATTGCAATTCAGAAACAGTTACTAATATGAAAAATTGTGCTATAATAAATCAGAAAATCCTGAAAAAAAATGGACGGATTCCTAGACTCATGAAAAATTAAGCCAAGAAGCCATAAACATTCTGAATAATTTATTAACAAGCAAAAAAAAATGAGATCAGTATTAATAAAACCCTTCAAATGAAAAAAGCCCAGGACCAAAAAGATTCACTTGGAATTTTGTGAATTATATAAGATCTTTAAGGAAGTTATAATACCAACACCCTTTAAACTTTTCATGGCCACCAAGATAGCTCAGCAATCTAAGCACCTGCCTAGACAAGGACCCAATTCAATTCTTGGTACTTCCCATGTGTTTATTGGGGCTTTTGTAGCTTCTTTTGTCATTAATTTCCAGTTTCACTGCAGTATGCTCAGATAATATGCACAGGATAATCTCAATTCCCTTCAGTTTAGTTAAGCATATTCTGTGGACTAGTATGTGGTCTATTTTATAGAATGTGCAGCTGGCCAAGAATATGTATTCAGATGTCGTTGGGTGGAACACTCTGTAAATATCTACAAAGTTAATTTGTTCAAAGGATTGCTTCAGTTCTGCTATCTCTTCACTAAATTTGTCTATTTTATCTATCTCTTTAAGGCAATGGATTGTTAAGTTCCCTCATTAAGACTGTGATATTGACTATTTGATTTTCACATCCTTTAAAATTTGCCTTATACAGTTGATTGTTTCCATATTTAATGCATAGATATTTATGTTTGTTATGGTTTCCTCTTGAAAATTTCCTAGAACAAGTCTGTAGTGATTGTTTTTATCCTATTCCATCATTCCTGGTTTGAAGTTCACATTCTCTGCAAATAGAATAGGTACCTCTACACTTTTATGAGTTCATGGTGCATGTAGTAGATTTTACCATCTTTTGAATTTCAGCCTATGATCTTCCTTTTGACTTAAATGTGTTTCTTGTGTACTGCATGTTGTTTTCTTTGTTCTTGACCTGTTTAATTTATTTTTTATTGGTGAATTGAGGCGATTTGCATTGATGGTTACGAGTAATGTGTACTGGCTTACCTCTGTCGTGTTACTTTTCTGCTGTTGGTTGCTTACTTTTCCACTGTGTTTATCTGCTTGCTCTTTTTGGTGGTTGTTCTTGGAATTGTGGTAATCTTTATCTTTCTATAGAATTTCTAATACCCTTGGTAGTGTTGTTTGGTGGTCTTAAATTTCTTGAGTTGTTCTTTGTTGGGAAAGTATTTTACTTGTCCATTAATTTTGAAAGTTACTTTTATGGGGTACATTAATCTGGATTTGAAAGCTTTTTTCTTTCAGGACATAAATACTGAAATATTTCACTCTAACTCTTTTTGCTCAGATGGTTTATATTTAGAAATCTGCTATGATTTTGATGGGCTTTCCATTATATATGATTTGTTTCTTTTCTTTAACAAATTCTTGTGTCAAATTTTGGGCATTTTGATTATTATATATTTGGATGTAGATGAATTTTGTTTGATGTTAATTGGAGTGCTATGTGCTCCATTTATCTGTGTCAAACTATTTTCCCATACTTGGGAATCTTTCTGCTATTCTACAAATTTTCTTTTCGTGTCCTTTGCATGAATTCCTTCTTTTTCACTGACATCTATCAGTCTCATGTTGTTCATCTCTGTGTCATCTTGTAGCTGTTGAATTATTATTTCCTGGTTCTTAGTTACTTTTAAGTGGTTTCTCCTTTGCTGCTTGCTAGCTGTGACAATGTCTTCAAGGTCTGAGATTCTGTCCTCTGTTTCAGTCAAGTGATGTTTCCAGTTTTTAATGGAATTTTTAATTTTCTGACTACGTCTTTGAATCTGTGTCATGCACCATATTTCTTTACTCTCTCTCTCTCTCTCTCTCTCTCTCTCTCTCTCTCTCTCTCTCTCTCTCTTTTTGTGGTATCAGAGATGGAGCTTTGAGCCTTGTATTTGCCAGGCAGGCAGGTCCTTATACTGTGGAGTTGTATCCCCGACCCTTTCCTGTCTTATTCGTTCAAGGTTTTCATCCTTTCTCTCTGGTCTTTTATTTTTTTAATCATTGTATTCTTTAAATATGCTTAGCTATTTTTTCATTGTAGTTATCTTTTCATATATAGATATAGATATAAAATTTTTTGTTACAGAGTTTTGCTGTGAAGTTCAGACTCATAATGATCCTCCTGTCTCAACCTCCACCATGCCTGCTTCCAGGGCTGGCACACCATGCAGTAGAAGGGATTGAACTGGGGACCTTGAGCTTACCAGGCAAGCAATTATGCCACCCAACTATGTCCTCAGGCCTATTATCCTTTTTTTAACCTGAGAAATTGTTTCTGATCTTATTTTCTCTATTATTGACTTGCACACTTTCTTTACTTCTGTTGCAATCTTTTCTGAGATTGCAGGTGTGTTACTTCTAATTTCTTCTATGTTGATATCTCGTGGATTTTTTCTGAATGGGTTTTGGGGTCTGAGATTACATTTTGCTCCTTTGCCTTTGGTATTTTCTATTTCAGAAAGCTTATTTTTGGTACAATTTTTGTGAAATGTTGATAGTAGTAGCTGTATCACTACTATCAAGGCCACTCTAGGGAAAGTCTATTCTTTGGGGATATCTTCTGTGTATCAGAAATTCTTAGTTTGTGGCTGTACCAAGATCTTGTCTTGCCAACTAAGTGACAGTAATGTGTTGTTTTCTACTTGGCACTGTCTTATGCCTTTAGGTGTAGCACTGTGTTGGGATTTTTACCACGGCACTTCCCAATATTGTTACCCAAGAGAGAATAAGAGGTTAAAATAGATATGATATCCAAGCCTCAGTAGTGTAACTAGCAATTATGATAGCATCAGGTAAAATTTAGAAATTGACAAACTTTGGTAAGTATTGGCTTTGTACTTTAGACCATAGGAACAAAGTCTATAAATATACAACAGTGCAAATCATAACCTGGGAGTTTGTATACAAAGTCTTTCCCCTTGTTAAAGTAAAATAAAAAACAAAAGTGGCAGTGAACAAAGATGATTGTGGCGATTATCTCAGTGCTTACAATAGACCTTCACCCTTATACTACTACTACTAGTACAACGACGACAACGACAATGACAACGACGACTACTACTACTAACAATAATACAAAATGTTCATTAGGCTTTGACTTTGTGTCTCAGGGTTCAATTTTTACTTTGATACAGTTGAATAGCAAGGAACCCAATTTCCACTTTCAGAAAATGTGAGGATACATTGTATTAATTTTGAAATTTTGTATTTTATACTATAACTTTTATATATTCAGTAGGAAATGGGTTCAGCAGAGAAAAAGAAAAGACACGAGTTATCAGAAGACAAAAATTGCTTGATTCATGGTGGAATACTAATGTTATAGAAGCTTTGAAGAGGCAAATCCTTTGTTATCACAATGGGATACATAAGGTGAGA
Organism: Myocastor coypus; assembly: GCA_004027025.1. Taxonomy (NCBI): domain Eukaryota; kingdom Metazoa; phylum Chordata; class Mammalia; order Rodentia; family Myocastoridae; genus Myocastor; species Myocastor coypus. The sequence continues at coordinate 9,136 of PVJA010001345.1, forward strand.
CTTGTTTTCGAAATTCAGCTTCCATGGACAGTAACGTTATATTAGGAAACTGCTCTCCCACATTGATTCTTAGTGTTTCCTTAGCAAAATGATGAGAATAGCGATATGTAGAGATCACACACTTTGAGTATTGTGCAACTGGGACACATTGGATTTTATTTTTTTTATTTTAAGGAAGGGTGTTCAGGGTCTCACTACTCAATCAGACTTGTACTGACCCGCCTGTTTGCAGCCTCTCAAGAGGTGAGATTACAGGTGCACGCCATCACGCCCAGTCTCAGTTACAGTCTCAGCACACCCTGGGGTGGGGCCAGCATGGCAGTGGATGTTTATATAAATTGATTTCATTGTTTATTCTTTTTATAAATTCTGTGTAGTTGAGTTTTTCTTCTCTCTGGTAAAAATCTGAATCTACTTTCATAAACCCTTATGATCATTGTTAGGAGGGGAATATTTTTCCAAAGATTAAAATTTCAACTATGTACTTTTTTTTTTTTTTTCTGGAACTGGGGATTGAACTCAGGTCCTTTAGTTTGCCAGGCAAGCACTTATTCTAGTGAGCTATCTCCTCAGCCCCTTTATGTACATTTTGATTTGTTCCTGGTTTTGAGTTCTGCTGTCTTCTGGCGAGCTCCTGTCCTGGGAAAGAAGAGGGAGGTTAGTCGTTCCTTCTCTGTCAAAAAGTTTTTCATTTCCTCCTGAGTTTAAGTTTAATGATATATTGTTATTTTCCAGTCATGGTTTGATTCTGCAAATGTTGCTTGTATATTATGTGAATGTGTTTGCTTTGGGGATGCCTTCATGATATTGCTATTGATCATCTAGCTGAAAACTGCTATTCCCTTAATACAGTTAAATGAATATCCAGAGCCTAAGTTTCTCAGTGCTCCCCCCTGGAAAACTAAAAGGATTCCTAGCTGTTTCTCATGAGTTTATTGCCTCATCTGGCTCCACTTCACGGAATTCTGTGGCTTTGCTTTATATTTGGTTTTTTGAGACAGAGTCTTGCTATTCAGTTTAGGCTGGCTTTGAACTTGCTATACAACTCAACTAAGCCTCAGACTCACGCAAGTACTCCTGCTTCAGCCTCCAGAACAGAGGAACTTGAGGTATAGAACTTCTTTATCTGTCTCTCTGGCTCTCTGTCTCTGTCTCACTGACTCTCTCTGGCTCTCTGACTCTGTCTGTTTCTCTGCTGGTCTCTCTGTCTCTTCCTTTCTCTGTCTGTCTGTCTGTCTGTCTGTCTGTCTGTCTGTCTGTCTGACTGTCTGTCTGTCTGTCTGTCTGTCCCTATGAGTAAGACTGTAAGACTGAATGTGCACATCATGCTGGGTGACAGCCTTCAGCAAGTAACAATGTCAATTTTATGAGCTGTCAGAACAGATAGCCGCAACATTTCTTGATTTGGTTTTGTTGAAATGAATCAAATATTCATTCACAGAGTTAGCCAACTTTCCATTATACACATCTCTCCCAGTGTTCTACTGAAACCATTTCTTCAAGACTACAGCTGTTGAGCTAGGGTGAAAATGCACTCTGACTTGGTCATCTTTGAATATGTAGGGATCACAACACACAAATACTGATATCCAAAAATTTTCTCAGATTTCTAGTTCATTACCCAGTCTTTCCAAACCCTGTCACATTTAGGGACTGTACTTCTCAGCTGACCCTTGCCTGCTCTAGAATGATGATGTCACATCGCTCCAGGAATTGTGGGAGTTATGGTGCCTATTGCTTGTGGATTCGCCCAATATGCAGCAGGGACACCTTAAAGCACATTGACTTCTGAAGCTGTACACCATGTTGCAGCACAAAGACTTTATTTTCTGTAATGTTCATTAACTGCAGCCTTCTTTCTGACGTGAATAATCCAGATCAAAATCAGTATCTTTTAATATTTCAACATATAGCAGGGTGTGGTGGCTCACACCTGTAACCCCAGCACTTGGGAGGCTGAGTCAGGAGGATCGCTGGATCGCTGCAAGTTCAAGACCAGCCTGGGCTACAAAAGTGAGCTCAAGGCCAGCCTCAACTGCATAGCAAGACCCTGTCTCCAAAAGACAAAAAACCCCAAAACAAATAAATAAAAAATGTATAAATTACCAGAACACATGATATGAAATATCTTTCAAAGGTTCTTAATACCTTGAACAAATTGAAGTCCTCAAAAATCTTGTAAAGATTTATTACTCTATTTAAATTTATTTAATTTATATTCTGCAAGTTAGTTTCTTTTAAATATTCCTTTCTTTCTCATAAAATCCTAAAAAGTAACATTACTTCCCAGAGGATATTTTGGAACTAAAATAACTTGCAATTTGCCACTCTTACTGAGTTTTCCTTTTATGGTCTATATAGTCTGGCAATGTTTTAATTTTAATAGCTGAGCTGGTCATACAGTGGTGAACCATAACAGTGTAAGTGGTAACATTAAGAAGCACAAGAAAATTAATTCAAGAGATAACAACCTCTCCAAAATTGCATACTCAAATACTCTGCTTGTCATGTTGTAATAATATTTATTTATTTAAGAAGTAATTATTGAGTTTTGGGCCAGGGAGATAGCTCAGTGGACTAAGTGCTTGCCTGGCAAGCACAAGATCCTTAGTGCAATTCCTGCTACGACAAAATGAATGAATGAATAAATGAATGAATGAATGTATAAATAAATAATTAAATAGTGATTATTGAGTTTCCTGTAGTTATTACATGATGCAAAAAAAATACTGAGTGAAAATCTTAAGCTCAGCATCTTAAAAATAGTATGACTGAAGTTAAGAAAACTTCCAGTAGCGTACCACATATGGTGACATAATAATAATCATAAGCATTTTCTGAGAATTTACTATGAGTTCAGGGCTATACATGTCTCATGCATTTGTCTCATTGAATATTATTGTTTACAATAATTGTGAATGAACATAGTAGTGTGTCCTCAATTTACTCGGTATAAATTCAAGTCCAAAGACAAATGACTTCATTCATGCCAGTGGTAGGAAGGTTTTGATAGATGGACCCAGTGATTACTAACAAAGAAAGTTGTCTAAAACTGAAGAAATTAAGACTAGGTGAAGTGTTTTTGATTTGGTCTTTGCTAGTGAGCAGATATGCCTGAGAGAACATTAAGGTTCCTCATGCAAGCTGTCCCTATGAATAACAGCACAGATGTGTGAAGTATTGTAATGCATTTTGAGAGCCACAAATTTTGTACATTCTTACAGTTTTGAAAGAATGCACAAAAATTTCACCAAGGGAGAAGTAGGGACCAGTAAAGTTTTGGAACAATTCTTTTTTTTTTTTTGTCTTTTTTGAGACAGGGTCTTGCTATGCAGTTGAGGCTGGCCTTGAGCTCACTTTTGTAGCCCAGAATGGTCTTGAACTCGCACCAATCCTCCTGCCTCAGCCTCCCAAGTGCTGGGATTACAGGCGTGAGCCACCACGCCCGGCAATAAACTTATTTATTTATTTATTTATTTATTTTCTTGTTTCAGAACCTTTGTTGTTTATTCACTCATTTTTATGGCCGGCTCAGCCCGCCCTGAGAGCAGGGCTGGCGGAGCATGTGGTGCTGGGGATCGAACCACGGTCCCTGAAGCCGCCCAAGCTTTCCTAAGCAGGTGCTTTAGACCACTGATCCATCCTACCGGGCCCCCCTTGGAACAATTCTAATAAAACAGATAAACAATAACAAAATAACTAACTTTAAAGTAAACATAATTCCCTGAATGAAAACTCTCCTACAGATTAATGTTTAGTGTGGGAAAGGATTAAGTTCCCTATAGGAGGTCTTTTGGAATATTTTAGCTCTCATTTAGATTGTGACATGTTAATGATACTTAAGGTGCCGATATCCTAGCTTTTTTTTTTTTTTTTTTTGTAGCAGAACATATTTATTGAGAGAAAGAAAGCTCTTCTCTGAGAGAGGGACAGGGACAGGAGGAGGATTCCGAGTGGCTGTCCCCCAGAATAATTTTTTTTTTTTTTTTTTTAGGACCAGGTATTGAACTCACGACCCTACACTTGCCAGGCAGGCACTTGTGCCACAGAGTTATCTCCCCAGCCCCAATATCCTAGCTTTGATACCGCCTGCAAAGTGGCCACTATTGCTGTCCAAGGGAAAACATATCTAGAGATTCAATACCCTGTAACATTCCTCCAAATGCTGGTGGTCCATGGCACATCTATGGTACATCTGCAGTACATGGGTTATGATGTTTTGCATTTAACACAAAAATATTAATGTAGCAGGTGCTTTTTTAAATGAAAATATCAGTAGTCAACTTTAATTGTACTTTTGGATAAGCACGAGAGCTGTCAGCTGCGGTTTCAGCTCACATCTCTGGAAGGTTCCTGTCACTGCTGTAGGACATCCATAACAGAATGAAATGTTTATGGGTTTGTGATTGAACATTTCAATCTTCAGGTCTTTAACATATGGTTTCTTGAGCAATATGTCTGAAATATAAATCAAGAAAAATCATTACATCTTGTTAGAAATTATTTTTTCTAAAAGATGATTTTTGTCACACAGTCAATGGAAATATTTTTCATCATATGTAGTTTCTTTTGCCTAAGGGAAGTAGAAAAATAATTTTCATATGTGATTTTTGTTTAGAGTAAAATTATGTACATATGGACAACTTTTGACCAATTCGTTGTGCCTGCTTATTTGTTTGGTACAGGGACTTGCAACACAATTTGAACCCATAGTGACTCTCCTGTCACAGACTTCCCAGCACTGGGATTACAGGCATGCACTACCATGCCAAGTTTCAAAGGACAGCTAGGCATTCCTGGCCCCGGGCCAGCATGGTGTGCAGTACTGGGCATGCACTTGGTGGTATGCTGTACTGGGCATGCACTTGGGTCCTTGCACTTGTCAGGCAGGTGATTAGTCTGCTGAACCGTCTTCTGAGCCCTGTTGTACCTTCTAATGTAAATATGCGGGAGTACATGAAAAGTGATTGGCAGTATGCTTTTATTTTCCCTTATTTTCATGATTGGTTCTGATTTTATTTACAAGTTGATGTCTTTCATGTTACACATGCAACAAAATAATTTCTTTTCTTTTTGAGAATAAAAAGAAGTTACAAAGTAATATTAGAAACAGAGATTATTGAATGTAAGAAGGTGTAGAGCCAAAAAATAGGGTCTCTGCATTGACAAATGAATCTATCTATCTATCTATCTATCTATCTATCTATCTATCTATCTATCTATCTACATATCTTAACACCCATTCAGCATTTTTCCCTCAGAAAAAAATGCATACAAAATATTTTCTCTCTTACAACATGCCCATTTTATACTGCACCATTTCACAAGATTTTACAGTATTGCTATGACCCAAAATATGTGAAAAATTCAGTGAACTTTCAGGGAGAAAGTGACACATTTAAAAGAAAAATTTGGGTTTCATACTGTTTTAATTTTGTTGTTATAGTTTTCTTATTTTTCCTAACTGTAACACACACACACACACACACACACACACACACACAGGCACGCACTGCCCAAAATTAAGTAATGAACCTAGGAACAGCAGCATGATTTTCAGAATCTATTGCAAATAAAAAAAGTGAGACCTCTTTTAAAATATTAGAGAAAAATATGTGGTTAAATCTGAAATGTGGTAATGGTAATACAAAAATAATGTAATGATCAGAACATAGTATTAGAAGAAACATATGGAACATATTTCATCCGTTTTTGTGATATTATAAATAATTATGCTCTATTAATGGTATTCTATTAGATGAATTCTTTCTTTTAACTTTTCTGTTATTCTATTCATGCAATCTTACAAATACTGTGCATTTGTGTAATAATATTATTTGTAGCAGTACAGTAGAAGTCAATGCCATTTTCATTTTCTTTTTTTTTTTTTTTTTTGTCTTTTTGAGACAGGATCTCCTTATGCAGTTCAGGTTGACCTTGAGCTCACTTTTGTAGCCCACATTGGTCTCGAACTTGCACCGGTCCACCTGCCTCAGCCTCCCGAGTGCTGGGATTACAGGCGTGCGCCACCACACCCGGCAATGCCATTTTCTTTTCACAAATGAAGTTCTGGAAAGATTTTTGACTTCAACCTTGATACAATTTTATCCTGATAAAAATGGTACAAAAATATGTGGATATATTTTATAGAATTTGAAAAATTTGAGATATGATTCTCAAAAATTATTTTGAGATGGATGTTTTAGTGCAGCTAGAGGTGCTACTTGTAGAACATTTTCCCAAGATTTTTTAACCCTTCAAAGAAACCATGTTATAGTTATAAATATAATTTCATATGTTGATTTTTACAACTTATAATTATAAACGTAATTTCACATTACCATATATAATTTCATTTTATTTTTTCTTCTGGTGTTTTCTGTCACTCTCTCTGTACTACAACTGCAGGTTATACACATCTATGCCCTCATTCTGAGTCCGTGTGTGTAGCCATCTCTCTCCACTCATACACAGAATTTGTTTTAGTATGGATGTTTGAATCATACATTCAAAACTAAGTTTTTCAGACTTTGAAGAGGCTATTATGCCAGCAGCATATGTTAACGTGAGTGTTAGGCTTCCTCAGAGTGCACAGGGCCTTTGTGCCCATGGAACTGGCCCTGCAGACTTTTTTAAAAATAAAAATTGCGTGTAGGCAAATGTGATACTTCAATAGACTGACACATCATGAAATGAAAACTATATCAAGCAAATCAATCCATGTATCTCTACTGAACTTCAGCAACTGTATGTGGCAAGTAAAATAAAAGATGTAACTTTTAAAAAATATAATTATTTTTTGGTACAGGGACTCACTGTGCAGCTTAGACTCACAGTAATCCTCCTGTCCTGCCTCTGCAGCCCTGGGATTGTAAACCTGCACTACCACAGCTGGTTTCAGAGGCCAGCAAGGCCTGCCCAGGGTTCCTGGGCCAGCATGGCATGCAGTACCGGGGATTGAACCCAGGTCCTGGTGCTTGCCATGCAGGTGCTTAGACCACTGAGCTATCTCACCAAGCCTAAAGTTTTATTCTCTTAGCCGGCTACATATATTTGATGTACTGTGATTAGCTATCATCACAGTCATTTTGTAAGCATAATGAAGCGAGAGCAAATCTACTGACAAGAATGATTGACAAGAAAAGCAGAACATGGGGTTCTTTGGAAGGAATGGAGCCATCACATGCTTTTGAGCAGCCCAACCTGACTTCTTATTTGGTCACCAGCCAACCAACCAGCAAACATAATAAGTAAATAAATAATTAAATAAATAGTCATGCGATTCAATCCTTATTTTAGTTGCTAGTTCGTGACATCACTAAATAACATTTCCTCGCTGCGGGGGGCTGGCACACATACACAGCACATCCCACCTCCTCAGCTTTCATGGCCTTTCCCTCTACCCCTCTCCTACCTTTTGTATCTTGACTTCTTTCCCCTTTAAGAATGAACTATCTTCCCACTTCTGTGTCTTTTATTTTACTTTTATTCTATTTTTTTCATGTAAAAATATTTCTTTATACAAAAGGCACTACTCGCAGCCACAGAGCTCACTACGCAAAGTTGTACTGTGGCGAGTAACAGAACGTCTAATATGGAATTCCGAGTCAGGAAGAGAACGGGTCTCAGCCATTTCTGAATTTCCTACAACAGTCTCAAGTGTCTGCAGGGTCTCACCTCGTAGAGCGGACTCATCGTGATCCTCCCTGTTTTCAGCCTCCCCAGCGCTGGGATTAGAGGCGTGCCCCACGTCCAGACTTCTGGCAAGCTTTCTGCAGCACATGTGAGCTCTTCAAACACTTGGCAGCATCTTAGATCCTTACCATGGAGTCACACGCACATGCTGGGTGAGATGCAGTCTTAGCTGAATGAGATTAAGTCATAGCTGCTTTTTTATTTTTATTATTGAGTTCATCTGAGTGCCACCTGAAAGACGCAACAGCTTCAGATGAGGAACTGTAGAAGTTCACCAACCGAGGAGAGGAAAAGCTGATGGTCAAAGATGTAAGCCGCTGACGGACACTTGAGCTGTGGCACAGAATACAATTTCATTGTAGTTTCCAGTACTTGTAAGGCTTAATGGTTTGGAAAGCATTGCCTCTGTAGGCCAGGTATAACTTGGCTAAAGTGGCTTCAGTGAGGTCACCCTTAACAGGAGGAATGGCCTGTGACTGCAAGGGTCTCTCTAGTACCTCCTATTAAGATGTCTCTGGTTAAAAATGGCACTACAGCTCTAGTCAAATAAAAGAGCATGCTTTGCTAAGGAAATACTGTCATTTTGAGCTCCCACAGTGACTGTCCATGTACTTAAGAGCTAGTGAGTTTTCTGTAGGAAAAAATGAAAGGCATTGTCTAGAAAACACCTTTGGCGATGGTTACTAATTAAAGAAATTATCTAGAGTCAAGCAAGCAAAACATTTGCAACACATCTGTACAACTCCTTTTGCCAGAGAAACCCTGCAAATTGCTAGATAGTGTTTATGAGGCTTTGTTTCCTATGGCCATCTCTAGAATACTGAACTCAATGCAGCGGGAAATTGCCCAGCAAACTGCCTCGCCTTTAGGAAAGGCACTGCCTTGACTATCCACCACGAGTGCAGTCATGGAGAAAAATGCATGATGAGATTTGGCCCAGAAGAGAGATCCGGGATCTGAGAAGGCGATGGAAGGAAAGCACTGTCCTTGGGGTCAGGATGGGGAGCGCTGGCCACCAGAGGATTTAACGCCTCCACCACACCAGGGTTCATCAGGGCAGCAGTGCAGGGTGTAGTGACCGCTCCAGAACTCATGCCACGAGCTTCTCCTGCTCTCCTTGCCTGTAGTGCAGAGGTACTGATCCTTCTTTACAATGGTATTCCACGTGTGTCAGAAAATAAAACCATGATGACCTGTACTACAGTCTCTGAGTATCTTGGAAAACGGGTGCGCTCATTTTAGGAAATTCTGTAGGTATTCATCTATGACAGTGAGTTAGAGATTATGCTTATTTCATGGGAAGGATGCGCACCAGTTTATTAGCCTTGGAGGAAGATGATGTCAAATACTGTTAAATAAGCAACATATTATCGTTGGCTTGCTTGCTTTTCTGATTGAAAATAATTCACTACCCCAGATTGCTTGTAATCTAGAGAACATCATGATAGAGTTCTGATCAATAAAATGGAAACAGAAACTACTGCTTGGAGCTCTAGCTTCAAAAAAAAAAAGTTAAGAAAGAGTCTTGCCTACTTTCTCTTTGTCTATTTTCCTTGTGCCTTTAACTTGCTGCAACGCCAAGTGCAAGCCTGATGGATAGTGATGTCAAGCACTCCTGTTAGCTGGAAGGAGACCGTGACATCCTAGGAATGCTGGAGCAGCAAGTTAGAGGGGCCTGAGTCCCAAGGAGTATGGAATCTTTCTTCTGTACTAATCTGCCTGACTAAATGAGAAAAAAATACACTGTTTACTTGCATTGAGGCAGATTTGTTAGTTTTGAAACTTTTCACAACCAAACACATCTTCGAAAAACGTTAAGCCAGCAGTAAGGATCAGAAAGTGCTTTTCTTCTGAGCAGCAGTGCTATGTTTCCATCAAGCCTTGTGTGCGGAGTGCCCACCTTTTGCTGAATTATCGCTTTAAAAACTGGAGCTGCAGCCTTAGAATTGACTCCTTGCCTTCAGAAACATCAGTTTAGAAGTCAGAATTCTTGTGCACACTACCTATTTCACATCCAATTGGTCAATGTTTCCCTTTTTAAAGATAGTACGCTGGATAGAACAGGACTCTTTCTCATCCTCCTTATGTACATTCACATAGTGTTAAAATATTTGATCAAATAATTAGACTAAGCGGTTTCTTATGTCAAAGTTTTTCAGTGCTTCTCTTCCTTAAAACTACTAAAGATGTGTTTAAATTCCTTTAAATATATCCTAAATACTAAGTGCCGTATTTGTATAAATGATTTGATCAACTAAATGAACAAAACTACCTTGTGGATTTTTGTGTATCTTTTCAAGTGTTTGACCATTTGTTTGTATTGCTTATTAATTCATTTAAATGCTAGATGTTTTTATGAATTAGATTACAGGGATTTTAGCCTTTATAATCTAGCACAAAAAATTCAATGCTGTGTTATAAATTCCCCCTCCCACCTTATGTGGGAGTAATATCTCCTGTAGGAAAACTGAAGCAAGTTTTAAGGATACTAAAAAACATCACTCCTACAAAAAAAATCAACTTTAGTTTTTTAATAAAATAATTTATAGTTACCATCTATACAGACATTTCAATTCTCATTAGTTAAGTAGTTAGAAAATATTTTCTGCAGTTAAATTTTCAGCACATTTAAAATGTATCAACTTAGCCGGGGGACACCCACTTGGGACCCCCCTGCTGTCCCTCTCTCAGACAGGAACTTTCCTGGAGCAGTGCTTTCCTGGAGCAGATTCAATAATGAGGCTGTCCCTAGGGTAGGCAGTTTCTTAGTTTTTAAAGATGCTAAACAGTAGAGTATGTCATGGGTTACAAATTTATTTAGAAGAATTTCATCCAAATGTTAAAGGTGTGCTTGAAAAGTACAGAAGAATAACGGATAAAAACACTGTCATGCCTTGATCAACCCTAGTTCCAGATTCTTGACACGCTGACAGCTGCTCTAAGTTAAAGTAGCATGGTTTTGCCGTGCAGAATAAGTACAAAAAGAAATTTCGTGATGGAAAGGTTGTATGATGCAGCACTGTCTTCCTTTTTCTTCATTATTTTATAATTGCTTAAACTCTAATGTAATTCAAAAAATCCTGGCATGCTGCAGCACACATCTGCAGGAAGTAATTGAAGATTAAAATAGTAACTTCATACATATAGAATCCATTGCCCAATTGGTGCCATGGTCTCCACATGCATCTTTATCTTTAAAATTATACTCATGAATATGCAGTACAGAATATTGAAGATGGCATGCCTTTTTATCTTCCACATTGTTGGCCAAAATGTACAGACAATCTCAAAAAGATTTTGTTCTTGATCATATGTAGAATTCTGGGATAAAGTGAAATGAAATTGGACCTTCCTAGAATCAAACCTGGGCACTGTACTCTGCCTGAGCAGGCATTTTAATCCAGTGAGTTATCAGGTCAGCCCAGTACTTTTTTTTTTTTTTTTTCTTTTACAGGACCAGGGTTGAAACTCATGACCTTGAACTTGCCAGTCAGGTCCTTGGGTCATGGAGCTATCTCTCTGGTCCCAAGCCCAGTACATTTTTAATATACATCATCATAGAGACTTCATACCTGTTCGTGACTTATTTCCTTCATTTTTCTCATTGCCTTATTTTCCCTTCAATCACTATTTCCCTCTGTATTTACCCAAGTTTAGTTTCCATTTTTATTTTTCCCCCCTTTTCCTTCATTTCCCCCTCTTCCTTCCTAGTTCCCCTTTCTAAGTGAGTATTGTCTTCCTATTTTGTAACATCTAGCAGACATTCTTGTCCTACTTTACAGCTTTGGTTTCTCATACCAGAGAAAGAATGTGATGTTCATGCATGTGTTTGCCACTTATGTGACTTGGAAAGGTGACGTTCATCCTTCCTCCGTGGATGCTGAGAACATACTCTTCAGGGTACATGGTACATGTCTCCTTCAAGTCACATTTGACGACATCACCTCACAAGGCTGAAAGTGGCAAACATCTTAGTATTTGTACTACAGTCATTGACAAGGTATAAATAGCACTTGATGAATTAGCTTGTTATTTATTTGGGGGAAAATATTAACAGTAAAATAAATTGTGTTTGTATTGAACACACAGTAAATGGTATAAATATACAAGAAGTAAATTTCCTTCTCATACTCTCATTCAACCATGTGATTTATGAAATAAATTATTTTTATCTTTTGTCGATGAAAGGTATTCTGGAACACTTCATTTTATTATCTTTTATGCCCATTGATTAATGTGAAGGATACTGACAAGCAAAATTCTTGCTGAAACTACGTATGTTCATTAAGCTTATTTCTATATAATTTTCAGGATCATATTTTATGGCTCCGTGAAAACTGTTCCTTAAACCTTGATATGGGTTGTATTGAATCTGAAGGAATTTTGTACTAATATGAACACTTTAACAATATTAATTGTACCAGCCCACAAGAGATTTTTCTATCTTCTGGTGTCTGTTTACATTTCTTTATTCTGAGCTTTGTGATTTTCTTTACAGAATCTTTCAATTACGTGCTTGGCTGATTTTTGTATCTATAGATGTGCACATAATCTTCATTTAATGACCCAGCTCAGGTCCTATAACTAGGTCATTCAATGAATAGATCCCTAAAAGGGGAATTGCGTACAGTATGTACATTACAAGATACAGACTAAAGAAATGTTCCAACGAAGCTGCCGCTTGATGACATTGTTTTTATTTTTGTAGCTCTTCCAGGTAGTACCGTAATTTATAAGCAAACATAATTTATGTCTCAGTTGCTTTTCTCTCATTGCTGGGGCAAAATACCTGACACAAAAATGAAGGAAGGAAAGAGTTACTTAGCTCACAGTCTGTGGAGCTTTCAGTCCACACTCACCGGCTCCAAGGCAGAGTGGTACATGGCAAAGGGCAGCAGTTCATGGCAGAGAAACAGAGAAACAGTCAGAGCAAACACTGAGGAGCAGAGAGCAAGGCTCTTGTCCTCCCTTATATTGCATTCAGGCTCCCTGCCCCAGGGCGGGTGCAGCACCCACACCCATACTTCCCCAGAGGGTCATGAATTAGTCACAAACTCTAAAAGCCACCCCAGTGACTACATGAGGCTCTGGGGAGACAGCTAAACACAAACCATAGCAATTATCTGCCAAGTTGTTACTCAGTGGATAAGGTATTGAGGTTAAAAATTCCCTTACCAAAAGGAAACAGAAAGATACTTGTTTTCTCTTATTGAGTTGAAATTCGGTTAGTTCTTGGTTTTGGAAGGCATGAGATACATCGTTGGGTTGTTTCAGATCTATTGCGTGTTTTAATGTGATGTTTTAATGATAGTTACACACTCATAACTGTCAACTTTCTCTTAACATTGCCCTCATTGTATCTCAGAAGTTTTGATTTGTTTGCATTTTCATTTGATCTTTGGACTTTTTAATATTTTACATTACTTTCTTCAAAGACTCAATGACCATTAAAAATCATTTGTTTATCATTTGTGTTTTCCTTAAAAGCCGGTGGTTTAGTTTGTTGTTAATTTATAGTTTCTAAAAAAATTTATAGTTTCAGGTATGATTTGCTAAGGTGTGCGAAATTACTTGAGCTTTTAAAAATTTATTGAGTTGTTTTATGGCTTAAAAATAGGATCTTTGTATAAAATGCTCCATAAACTGCAGAAAAATATGAGTTGTTGGACTAGGTGTTTGGCTGCTGATATTCATTAAGTCCATTTGATCTATGGTAATTTAATTCTGAAGTTTCTATGCTTGTTTTGATTCTAAGCTTGTATGTTCATTTAATGTCCATGGTTATCTATTTATTTGTAGGAGTATGTTATTGAATTCATCACTGTCTATCTGTGCATGAACCAAGACATGTTTTATAACAGTGGAACACCGATGTTCCGTTCATATATATTTGCAATTATTCATCATTATCGGTAGTGTTATGGTTTGTGACCCGTTGTCCGCGCCCCCCCACCCCAAGCCTCATGCAGTCATGGAGCACACTTCTAGTTTGTGATTAACTCATGATCCACTGGGATTATTGGTATGAATGCTATTGGTATTGAGGGTGTGAGTACTGCACCCAGCCTGGGCAGACAGCCTGAGTGCAACTTAAGGGAGATTGACTTGCTCTCTGTAGCCATCATTCCCGCTGCTCTTGCCTGCTTGCCCGTGCTGCTTTCTGCCACCATAAGGTGCTGCTGTCTGCCACGTGCCAGTCTTCCTGGGACCCAGCTGAGAATGGACTGAAACATTCACAATCTGTTAGCTACATAAACCTGTCCTTGCTTCATTTTGTGTTCAATATTTGTTCCGGCAATAAGAGAGGAGTTAACTGAGACAGGTAGATTTTCCTCTTTGGCAATATGTAGTGGCTATAGTCTCTTCTGATGAATCTTTCTTTGACATTTACTTTGTTGCAGAAGGGTAAAGCTCATGTTAATTACTTTTAGATTTCATTTGCATAAAATATTATTTCTTGTTATTGCATTTTAATTCATATACGTCTTTAATACTAAAGTGTATTGAAAATAGTAATAGATATTTTCCAGCGAGGAAAGTGTTGGGTCCAGGTTTTTTAATCCAGTTTTTTAGTCTGCATCCTTTAATTGGAGAATTAGCATCACTTAAATTCAGAGCTGCTAAAAAAGTTTTTTCCTAATTCTCATGTTGGATATGGAGTTTATGATTTTTTTTTCTATACTTTTAGGACAAGGGATACAGGGTCTACAGGGTCTCACTACGTAGGTTGGACTCAGTGCTTCTCCTGTGTACAGCCTCCCGTAGTGCTGGGGTTACAGGCACACACCACCACACCCAACCTCAATCCTGTTTTAGAGCGCCTTGGAGGTGGAGTTGGTAAGGCAGGGCTGAAGATCGAACCCTGGCCGGTGCATTCAGCCTAAGGAGGCACTTTAGTCCACTGAGCTATCAGGCTGGCCCTCATCTTTGCTACAGTAAAACGGCAGAGTTCACTTTGAAAAGTATTAGATATAAAGAGAATTAGTAATAAAATAATGGCAAGTTCAATACACCAGAAAACAAAAAACAAACAAAAAACATTTAAAGTAAAACATTTCTTTGTAGCGACTGAGCTCCCAAAAGTGAATCTCAACTTTCTAGGCAATATTAGTTCACATATTTAGCCTTTAGCAAATACTTAAGACAAGCGATGAAATATTAAGTTTTCAATCATTTGCACTCAGGTTAAATGTCCTTCAGGCAACATTATTAGATTCTGTGAATGGAACACAGTGTGTCGAAGAACTGAATCCTTAGAAAAGGAGTACTTTGCGGTGATAGAGTACAGGGCACGCCCGCCTCTAACTAATAAGCACCTGGGAGGCAGGTGCAGGATCTGAATTCCCTGCCCGCCCCCTCGGCTACTGCATCAGACAAAGGGAAAGTAGTGCAGAGTCGGTGACTGTGACGCATCGCTGACAGCGCTGCCACAACGGGGGACCGGTGGTGAAGCCCTGGGGCTGTCATCTGGAACAGCCTCCTGGCACCAGCAGGTGACGGGAAGCGTCTGAAGCAGGTGGCTGGGGATGGCGTGGGAAATGCGGTTCCGGAAACACTTGGTATTTGGGGATTTTGTTCATCTTCCAAAGGAATCTCAGGGCTAAACCAGCGGCAGTCACCACAGTCCTATAAGATCCCCAAGGTCCAACTTTCTGTGACTGGAGAGACAAAGAGCGGAAAACATCAGCTTCATATTAACTGATTAATGAATGGTTAGTTTAAATATTATAATAATTAGATTGAAAGAACAGTGAAACAGTAAGGAAGCATGGAATTCCTGCAATTTACGGGCCAAGTTACCCACTTCGAGCCAATCATCGGTCACAGCTGGTATCGTTTGTGATTTCTGCACACGTGAAAAATCAGAATGACCCCAGAGAGAAATTACAGACCACCCTGAGAAGCAAAATTGCATGGTTTCTTACTATCTATGAGGGAACACATGAACCAATAAATATCAAAAATTACTTCCTGTAGCAAATCTTCCAACAAGAACTAAAAGAAACAGCACCACATGTATCCAGTTCTCAGCTACTGTCCAGTGTAAGAAGAAACTGTCTTGTGTGTTAATCTGCTTTATTTATAACGCTAAGAATATAATCTCGTGACTTACAGTGCTGCAATCTCAGTTAAGCGTCAGATCGCTTTAAATGAAAGAGCTAACGTGGTACATTTACAGCTAAGCTTCTCCGGCTCAGAGTTAATCACCAGCATGTTTGATTGCAGTTAGTATTTTCAAATTTGGAAAATTTATAATTATGAGAAAAATGCATAGGTATTCTCTGATAACTCAAAGTCTGTTTTAAAGTAGACCCTTCCTGAGCAAACTCAACATGTCTTTTTAAAACAGATATCCCAAGTATCAGTCTATGAACTCAAGTGGTATAGACAGGCTTTAGCTCCCTGACAAGGGCAGGTTTTCTGAAAGCATTTCTGGTCCTCTGTCTCTCTCTCTCTGTCTCTCTGTCTGTCCGTCTCTGTCTCTCTCTCTCTCCTTTCAGAATAAACAGTCTCTAACCAAAAATATATTTTGTTCCCTGGTGAAATTTTAGGTGTCTTTCGACTTTCTAACAATTATAGCAAACTCGTATGTGAACCTCACTTAAAAATGGTGTAGCAAAGGCTTTAGTTAAGTTGCTGCGATACTGAACTTCCTTAGGAAACCATCACTGCTCTAATACAATTAAGTTTTCACGATACAGAAATGTAAG
The DNA here is from genome assembly GCA_004027025.1 of Myocastor coypus. Lineage (NCBI taxonomy): Eukaryota > Metazoa > Chordata > Mammalia > Rodentia > Myocastoridae > Myocastor > Myocastor coypus. The sequence continues at coordinate 25,542 of PVJA010001345.1, forward strand.
TATTACCAGTTTAATGCGAATGGAGCCAGAAAAGCTGGGAGGCTCTCAAAGGAAGGTTATCAAAAGGCACAAAAGAATAAATAGAATCTGAAAGCTACAATAGATACACTAAAACGGAAAGATACAGAACACAAGGAGTAAACAATTGCGATGATAGAAAGGAGAAAAGATAGAAAATGATGAAGGGGAAAATTGTGTCAGTATGTAGACAGGATGGCTGAGATGATCATACCACTCATTTCTGTGTAGGCTTTGGAAGGCAGCAGTTGATCTTTAAAGATTTTACTTCGACCTTCTGTGTATAATAATATCTGTAATCTGAGCACCTACATTGAAGACAGCAGTGTGCCATATAGCAACTATGGTTCCATACCTTTCTTCTTTTTCTTTTGAATGTGTATCATCTCTAATATCTTTTATTGTATGCTCTCTTTAAAATAAATTAAAACTAAAGAGACAAAGATAAAATTAAGGTTTATTGAAAGGAAGAGTTCATGTTTAATAATTTCACCAATACATCTAGTATTCTATGAAACAATTTTGATGTTAACAATAGGTAATAGGATAACAGATGTTAATGATCTATTCTTGTTTAGAAATTCTGTATCTTTTTTTTTTGTTGTTGTTATGTTGCTTTGTTTTTGACTTTGTTCTTATTGGTTTTTTTTTTTTTTTCTCTTTAAAATAATAAAAATAAATTCCTCCACGGAAAAGGCAAAAGATTCACTTTTCAGAAATTATTTGTTTGTTTGTTTATTTATTTATTTGGTGCAGGTTCTTGCTGTGCAACTCAGACTCACAGTGATCCTCCTGGCTCACCCCCCCACACACACACCTCAGGCATTGGTATTAGGGGGCTGGGCCACTGCTCCTGGGAACTGAACTCAGTCTTTGCATATTTAGGCAGATGCTTGGACTTCTCAGCTATCTCCCCAGCCCCAAAGTTTTATTTATTAATGGGATAATTTTCGATGTGTGTGTGTGTTTGTGTGTGTGTGTGTGTGTGTGTGTGTGTGTGTGTGTGTGTGTGTGTGTCTGGTTCAGCCCACCCTGGGGGCGGGACTGATACAGCATGTGGTACCAGGTATCAAGCCATAGTTCCTTTGCTCTACCTAAGCTTGCCTAAGCAGGAGCTTTAGATCACTGAGCTATCTGTCCAGCCCCAATTTTCTCATTTTAAAAGAAGAAAAGTAAGCAATAAAAGTAATGGTACAAAGTCTGAAGACAAGATAGTGGGATAGTAGCGATGATCAGTACACTGAGTGCTATTATCTATTAAGTAGTTGCTCATAGTATAAAACATAGTTGTGAAAAGCCGATCAAGGAGTATAGGCATTTAGCTTTACCTTCAATGAGCTAATTAGAAATTAGTGCTATATCTATCTTAACTATCTTGTGTGTGCATATTTCATCCTAAAATTTTTGGAATTATATAATTATTTAACCTATCAAAAATAATTTTAGTTTGCAGTTCCCTAATATCCTTAGTCTATATCCTCTGTAACTCACTTTCTCCTATGCATTTTTTCTTTTTCTTTTTCTTTGTGTGTGTGTGTGTGTGTGTGTGTGTGTGTGTGTGTGTGTGTGTATTTGGTACAAAGTCTACAGAGTGTTCAAGTTCTCACTACTCGATAGTGATCCTCCTGTTTTCAGCCTCCCACGGGATGGGATTACAGGCACGCACCACCCCGCCCAGTCTCATTCCTAGTCTGAGTGCACCGCAGGGGTGGGACCGGCACAGCAAGCCCAGGATTCAACCCGGCTGCTGTGCTCTGCCTAAGCAGGGGCTTTAGTCTGCTGAGCTATGTGGCCGGCCCATTCTATGCACCTTTGCCATTTATTCTTGAGCAGATTTTATCACTTTCTTTTACCAGCAGAGAGCTTTGATTAAGAAGTAACTCAGAAACATGAACAATAAAGGGTTCTTTCCTCCTTTTCATTTGTTGAACTTTTCATTTATTTGTGGAATTCAAGTGATAACTCAGTGCTCTAGGCACCCTAGTTTTATCCCACTTTCCTCCTTTGCCTGTGTAAATTCAACTGTCTACAGCTTCAGTTACTTACTTATAAATATAGCAAGCTCCTCGGAACCACTGCATTTCCCTACATTATGAATCATTTTAGTTTTTATCTTTGAAATGTAACTATCTCTCCCATTTAAGAAACTATTATCAAATTTTCTGACTTACTGTAAAATTGGAAGTGCTGTCACCAGCACTAGGCAAAGCTACTATTCTACCCTTTCAAGCTCATCACGTTGTCTCAGTCAGAAGAATCCCGCAATTTCAGTCCTTCTGTTCTGCTATATTTTCCTCTTCTTTCTGCACTAGTTTCTGTTGCAGGCATGGATTGACAGACAAATATTTCTCTTTCTGTTCCAGTCAAATAGGTTATTATATGTATGTATATATGCATTTAGTTTTGAGTTCACCATTCTCCATGCATCACTTTCCTGTGTAATCTTTCCTCGGCAGTCATTCCCATGCAATTAATTCTTGTAAAACATCGGTTCTCAACTTGTGGGTCGCGACCCCGTCAGGGGTCGTATGACCAAAACAGGGTCACCTGAAGCCATCGGAAAATATATATTTAAACCCATGCTATGCCATGGTGAAATGTTATTTATTGGAATTAGTAATAAATATTTCTCAACATATAATTAAATATTGTTTTTGTGATTAATCACTATGTTTAAATTAGGTTTGATTTGTAGCAATGGGAATACATAATGCATATCAGGTATTTACATTCCGAATCATAACTGTAGCAAAATTACAGTTTTGAAGTAGCCACCAAAATTAGTTTTTGGTTTGGGGTCACCGCAACATGAGGAACTGTACTGCGGGGTCACAGCATTAGAAAGGTTGAGAACCACTGTTGTAAAGATCTCTGGGAGCCACGTCCATTTATGTAGGGCTCCTTGTAGCACCTCCTACCTAAATAGCATTTCTTGTCTTTCATTTTAAAACCAGTTTGCTACTTTCTGTATCACCATTGCTTCCATGCTCTAGGCTGACATCTCAGGTGTGTGTTATCACAATTACATTGCAGTCTATCCATTCGAGTACATTTATCCCATAAAGCCCTTACAAGAGTTTTTGGAAACATATACTCCTTACCTCGGCAGCAACAATTCTTAATGCCTTCTGCACCTTTTCATTCTATAGTTGAGTTATGCTGTCCTTCTGTATGCCCACTCTTTGACTAGAGCTCTCCGACTGGATGCAAAGTTGCTTCTTTGGTTTAAAATATCACACTTAGGCACCTCATCTTCCATGACCTGACCACCCTTATGAATATTTCAGGTTTCGGCGCAACTTCATTTTCTCCACGCTCTTGGTGCCCGCCTCCTGCAACTCTTGCACATTGTTTTGGCAGCCTTATGTAAGCCATGAATAAATTGCTCTCTTTCTGCTGAAATATTTATCAGACTCCTGAATCATTCCATGTTTTTCTCCGTGCCTTACAGGGTAGCATCCATAAGTGTGCTCCAGACCTGGTGACTAACAGGCTTGTGCCACTTTGCAGGAGCTCCTAAATGTGCATTGTAGGAATGGATGGATAATAAAAATGTCACACATTGTGCCATTATGATTATTTAGGAGGTAAAATTATTGTAGTTGTAGCCCATAGAGAGTAAAGAAGTATCCTGTTATTCAAATAACTAAAGCCTGCTGTGATTTCTTTTTGATACCTTTACTTAAATTTTGTGTTTTGTTTGTTTTTGAGAGGACCAAGGAATTTTTGATTTATTATTTCTTTGGTGTTCCATCAAATATTTCTAGTTTTACACAAGGCAACTATAAAACTAGAGAATATCCAAATTACTGAACTTTCTGTTAATTCTAAAGATTCCTACGGGATATAACTGTGGCTATAGGAATGCATAAAATTGTTTCTCAAATTAAATATTTCAGAAAAGAACTTGAAACTCTGAAAAATACATACTGAAAGTCTTTAGTGAAATTAAATAGAGCCAGGCCTAATATATCAAACCCAACTCATTTGCTCATTCAGGTCCTTTGCTCTCTTGAAGAGTAGATTCACTTTTCAATAATGCATCAACTCAATTCAGAAAATTTTAATGGACAGAAATGTAACTTGGTCTATTGAGCGCTGACTTTCTTACACCTGCGTGTTACTCCTTTTCTTAAGCTGAACGTTTCTTTGATCTGTTTATTAAAATAAATGACTCATACTTTATCCCGGGGACTATTTTGATTCCAGGAGCTTTTCATTATTCCTTGCAGTCACTCGTTTTAGTTTCTCTTTCAGTAGAATACTTGGGATGCCCTTGGATGCTGCTCAGTAGAAGTAATATCTTAAAGTCTTGCAGGTCACCTTTACTTTCTCCTGAAGTTCTTCCATGTTCTTTCTGGAGTCTCTCCTATCTCTTATGCCTCTGTTTTTCTGAATGACTTTGTCTACTTGTGATTACTTGCTTTGTGAACAAAGCAAAACTTTCATATGTGACAGACTGCGCTAAGGAAGCCGGGGTGGGGGGGCACAGAGGCATGAAGGTGAGCTAGGCCACGCACCAGCTCCACCACCATGAATGCCGTCGTCGTCGTCGTGTACTATAAATACGTATTAATAAACATCTTAAAAATTATCATGTATGTCTAATTCACTAACAGTTTTGCTTCCCTTGAACAAATTTAACAGATGCGCAGGTGTCCCTTTCACAAAATATTTATCCTATTAGACTTCCAGGTAGGACTTACCTTCAGTCCTGTCAGAGCAATAATTTCTTAGCTTATTAGTAGTAGGTCAGAGAACAGAGAGTTTAGGTGAGCAAGTGATTAAGGTTTTCCTGGAGCTAAGCTCCACGGGTGCCTCACACCAGTTTTTGTTTTCTTACATCATTATTGTAGAGGGCAAAGCCTTCTAGAGTTACGTGCTCGCATTTGAATTAGTAAAACACACGAAGCATAACAAGAAACAAATACCTTTCTCAGCAAGGAAAGTTTAGTCCTTTTAAGTGTTTTTAATTAGCTCAATCACTCAATTTTCTGTTTCCATACTATTAACGACTAGATAGCACTCAGTTGTCTCCAACATTTATTTAGAGAGTGCATGGGCTGGATAAAAGTAGAGGATTTTTTTTTCACATTTAAATTAATGTTAGTGGAGAATCTCTTACAGATGCATTAATAAAAATTTTAAACCAAAAACCTAGAAATGAAATTAAATTCCTTTTCCATGACCTTTCGTTTCACTCTATTGCTGCTTTTCTTGGAAGTCTATAAAATTTTAATTACTAAGAAAAACCATTTCTTACAAGTTACTATAATGAATTACATGCATGGATATGTAGGGAGCAAAAAACAGAGCCCACATTATTTTAAAATGAACAAAGCTCTTATTTTTAGTTTAAATTCAGAAATATACTTTCTTTTTGCTTTTAAATTTTTATTTTGTAGTAAGACAAAGAAATGAGATAAAAAATTCACCTACTGGATAAAAAATATCAAGTTTATTGGATTTTGAATTAAATGCACAGAGCATTGTTTTTATTATGGCTGTCTTAGCTTGTCCTAGGGGTGGGACTGGCACAGCATGTGGTGCCAGGGATCAAACCATGGTCCCTGCAGTTGCCTAAGCTCCCCTAAGCAGACATTTTAGACCACTGAGCCATCTCGCCATCTCCAAAGCATTTGAATGTCATATATTTGATGATTTTATAACTGCTTTGCAAATTTAACTTGTTTCTAGGATGGTACTTCAGTATGCTGTGTTGTATTCTAAAATCACAGCTAGTCATATTATTAACTGGTAGGAGCATAACAATTTTGTTTTCACAGTACTGGAGATTGAACTCGTGGCCTTGTGCTTGCCAGGCAGGTGCTCATGCAGCTGAGCTATATCTGTGACACAACAATTTTGAAAAGTGAACAGATTCATTTGCCTTGTATCTACCTTTTGGGACCTTTGATCTATTCGGAATTTTTGCTGCTTTATCACATATGCATGCAAAACACACAGGCACATCCCTATCACTAGCACAACACCAGTGACAGTGATAGTATGTCCACTCACTCCTGGCAGGGATGGGAGACTATCAAGGAGAAGAATGCAAAAATATTTTCTTATGCTCTTTGAGTTTGATTTCCAAATTGAGGAATGATAGAACTTCAAAAGAGCGCAGTTTAAGGGAACGGTAGAATAAATATGGTGCTGTTATTGATAAAAATGTGAGGGAGAAGGAATGCAGATTGAACAAACATAGTAACAGCAGAGTTTGTAGATGGGACCTCACAGGCAGCATGGTGGATAATGGTTAACAGGTAGCACCCAGCACCATTCAGCCCGGTACTGCCTGTGGAAGGCCCACCTGAGGACTATTACCCACAGCTTAAAAACAGAACTGGAGGGGAAGGCATGTGTTGCTAATTCTCCAGGAGACGCTGGCCATGCTGGCTTTCCTGATGCAGACTTGCCAGTTCTCATCACCAGGGGAGCTTGAGTCCTTGTCAGTGAGGTTGGTTGTGGTTCTCTTCAGAGAAGCGCTGGTCCTCATCTTGAGCATCACTTCCTGGTGCCAGAGCAGATCCTCAGCCTGCTGCCACAGACCCTTCCTCCCATGGATGTAGACATTGTAGCATCACCGCTGGCCTTTGGGCCTTCCTGGTGCAGACCCTCCACTTGGCATGAGGTGTTGCAAGATCTCCAGGCCTCCAGCTGGCCTTGTGGAGGGCACTGCTGTGGCATCCAAGCTCTCAGGTGGATCCCTTTGGTCCCTAGACAGATCCTTACTGTTTCTTCTTTGACTTCTTTGGTGAATATTATTTAAAAATCCTATAAATTGAGTGTCCTGTATTAAATATATTAAATATATTTCCTTGCAACCTCTGACGCTGACAGGTAACATGTTGTCTTAGAGTTAAAGACAAGACTCTCTAATGGTCATGATGGCTGACAGCAAATGCAGGTGGCGATAATGACAAAATAGTCTGTCCTACCCAAAATATGCAAATTAAACAAGCAGTAGATAATGGAAGTAAATCACAAATGCTGTATAAGTTTATCTAGTGAAATGAAGACGTAGCAGAAATCAAAACTGAGTCAAAGAAACAAAAAGCCAGTTGCATTGATGCACACCAAAGTAAGTGAGTGGACTCCCGTACCTGTATTATTTTCAAGGCTTGCTCTTGGTGTTAGTAACCATCATCATTTTATGTCACTAGGTTCAACTGAGACACACTATGATCTGTGTCTCCTATCCAATGTCTCCATTTTTCTGGCATTTCTATTTATTTTTCCTTGTCATTACTAGATTGACAAAGCAAGGGGGAAGGAAGGGAAGCATGCTCTTCACATTTCATTTTAAATAATTAATTTGATCAATGCTCTTAAAATTTATATGGAAGAAAATAACATGAACTCAATTCTATGCTCAGGTCATTATGGAGCATACACATACATAAACACACATGCACACACTTAAATATGTACCTGTAGTCATTAAGACATAAAGGGATTTTTATGTGGCACATATCAAAAAGGGTGAAGTCTTCATTACACGACTGTAGTATTCTGAAGTTCACAGCGCAGAGTGGAACCAAAGATATAAACTCTGGTGATTCTTTTCTTATCGCTAAGTTCCTAGTACACTGGCCTCACTCTCTTTTTTTTCTTTTTACCCAAAATGCCTAGTTTTGTTAGGAATGTGGATCACTTGCCCTATTTATTTTTCATTCCTGCAAATATTTAATGAACATTTCCTCTTCTGTCATGAGCATCTTGATTTACGGATCATTTCTTAGAGATCACTCATCATTCTGACACATTTTAGGATAGTTCTCTTGGTACCGATTATCAATCCTTCTAATTTTCCTCACCTTGGCCTATTATTTTATGAAAGTTCAATTATATGAAATAGAATAAAGTACCCTTATTTACTTATTCATTCACTTATTTATTTTTGGACTGGCTCAGCCTGCCTGAGGGCTGAGCTGGCATGGCATGTGGTGCCTGAGATTGAACAATGGTCCCCAGCACCTGCCTAAGCTTGCCTAAGCAGCTGCTTTAGACCGCTGAACTATCTCACCGGCCCCTCTATGTCTGTAGTTATTTGCAATTAGCAAGGTCCCTGTTTATTGTATTCATTGATGTACATTAAGCTGATAATATAAAATATCATCTTAAATGTTAATAGAATATTTTATGTTTTTTTGTAAATATTAGTTAAATACATATTCAAAACCTTAAGCTTATGGGCAAAGTATGAAAAAGTGTCTTTGGCTGATGTTTTTGAAAATTTATCTTCATATCACAGATTGAGACTTAAAAAAATGAAAAGTACTTAAACATGCTTAATGAAACTTTCACTTCTCATGAAAAAACAATTCCTTTTTGAAATTTATTTCAGTAATTTATTTCCTGCCTCATACTAAATTTCCAAATATCCTTGATTACAATCCTCTAATTAAGCATCATATATCTGACAGTTTTAGGCACCCTTGGATAACTCCATCATGACTTTATCAATAGATCATAATCAAAGTAATTTGCAAGTAATAAAGAAAGATGAAGAAGAATGAAGACTCATAGTTTGTAGGTGTTCATGGAAATGAGACTTCTTATACATTGTTTTGAAAATTTAACTTGGATGAATATGTATGATGAGTACTTAAACAAATTTTCACAATGTATCAACATAATGAGAAGTGAGCAGGTCCAAGACACGTGTGAAAGATTCACATTATTGTATTTTTCTGGGGGTGTGTGGGGTGTGTGTGTGTGTGTGTGCATGTGACAGAATCTCATTCTGTGGTCCAGGTAGCTCTGAAGATGCTACAGCCCTGTGGATCAACCTCATGAATGCTGGCATTACAGGGGAGTGCCACAATGACTTTCACAGGTCCATATTTTAATGAACATGTCTTAATGTTTACAGTGTTATATCAAGAGATGTTTGAAAATTATGTAGCATGATTAATTTAATTATATGGATAATTGGTATATTTTCTAGCTATGTAAACCAAGTATCTCTTTCAGATTATATATATATATATATATATATATATATATATATATATGTAGTTGTTTTATTTATAGATATAAAACAAGTCCAATTAAAATGTAGCAAGTTTATTTCAGTAACTGTCCTCGTTTTCCTAGAATTTTGTAGAATGAAGAAGTCCACTTAATTTCAGAAACAATCCATGCAAAAAATAGTCAATTTTAAATCTTAGTAAATGGGTTCCTGGAAAGCTCAATACTGAATGGGAAATTGTGGGCCTTGAACACACCAGGGCATCACAGAAATCAAAGACTTGGATTGCATCACGGTGCAGTCATGGAAGCAAAACTAAAACTTCTGCACAACTGTGAGAATAACAACTTGAAATGGGTGAAAGAAAAGATTAATTAGGTGAAAACAAGCATGGACAATTCAAAGTTTTAGTCGTCAAAACTTAAAATGTGTTTGCAGGAGAAATAATTTAGGCCAAAATTCTCTTCAGAAGATAGAGAAAATATTAAAAACACACATTTTTAATATTATACATCTATATCTATATCTATATCTATATCTATATCTATATCTATATCTATATCTATATTTATGCATAGCTATTCAACCTAGGGCTTTCAATCCTACTTATTTGCCTATGTCTTAGTTACTCTTCTCTCATTGCTGGGACAAATACCCGACACTCAAAATGAAAGAAAGAAAGGTTTATTTAGCTCACAGTTCGTGGAGGTTTCAGTTCATACTCAGCCGGCTCCAAGGCAGAGTGGCACATGGCAAAGAGCAACAGTTCATGGCGGTGGAATAATTGCAACAGAGGCGACCAACCAACCAGGACAACAGAGAGTCTGCTTCTTTGTTTCTCTTTATATTACACTCAGGCTCTCTGCCTCAGACTATCTGCATCAGGCCACACCCATAATCCCAGCAGTCCTTAGACACATAATCTCATCAGTACTAAAACACATAATCCCAGTGGATCGCGAGTCAAGTTTCATACTCTACAAGTCTGTGCCCCATGATTGCATGAACCATAACAGCCTATAATAAATAAAAATGTATGTCTACCTATTAATTTGCACATGAAAATTAATAGTAGTATGAATTTTCATGAAAATACAAGATTCATGTAGATAAGCTATCCAATGTGACTATCTTGATGATTATGAGTTAAAAAAAAAGCTACTGTGGTTAAAAAAAAATCAACATTTTTGTTACTTACAGGGTATGAATTTATAAGATGTCCTTGTAACCAAAACAGATTTGTTAGCTGAACAAAGAATAAAGAGAGGCCACCCTGATAGCTCAGTGAACTAAACCACCTGCTTAGATAGAATGCAGTGACCAGAATTTAATCCCAGGAGGGCACTGAGTCGGTGATTGAGACAGGCATGGTGGTGCACACCTGTAATCCCAGTGTTTGAGAGGCTAAAAACAGGAGGATCATTATGAGTCACATCTAAGTAGCGAGGCCGTGTAGACCCTTTAAAACCTGTCTGATAGAAGAAAGAAAAAGGAAGAAAGAAAGAAAGAAAGAAAGAAGGAAATTTGCTTTTTATTTTATGGAAAAAGGGTAAAACAAAATTTCATGACAGAATAATAAGAGAATAACAACAGGTAGTACATTACACATTGTTCTCTTTAAAGTAGTTGCACAGGTTATAGGATATGGGCATAAAAATTTCTCTACCTGATACTCGTACAAACAGCTATTTAATGAGCTAAGAGACGCTAATAGTATAACTGATTTACTTTTTTTCTTTTCCCATGTAAATAACTTCTAAAATATACAGTAGATGCTATGAAATGGGATGAAATTGCTCAAAGAAAAAAAGAAGAAATCATCTCAAATGCTATTCACTTTCAATTTGTCTGATATTAATTTAAATGGTAATTGTAATTTGCTGTTTATAATTGAGGTCTTGGGCTCCATCAACACAAAGCAGTATTTTCAGCTTTATAATTAAACTCCACTGATTTTAATACTCAGCTACATACTTAAATCACTTTTAAAATTATTGTTTCAGTTCCTACACCTGAACTTATAATGAAATCATGAACATTCGCATATGCTTCCTGAAGAGATACAGTGGATCTTTGCAAATGGATGTTTATTTTCTCTGGAATATATAATTGCCCCACACTTTCATTTTTTTAAATATTGAAACATGGGCCCAAGTACTCAAGTCAGTGTTCTTGTGTCCTCAACCAAATTAAAATTTGTCTCATGACGATGATTTCTTAAATTGTTCCGAAACAGAGCTACATATTTGGTAGTTATTTTCTTTTGCATGTGCCTTTTAGCTGTCCTTGTTTGGGAATGAAGAGAATAATCCCTAGATCCTACTGAGTGTGAATGCTTCATCCCATATTTATTTTTGTGAATGAGCTATGGCGGTCATGGGAGAACCGAGTCATACACCCGAAGATGTTCTTGACCAGTCACTACCAAAAGCTTGGAAATTTCTTTGCTTTTGTAGCCAGAATATAACATTGAGATTGGGAAACCTAAAGAAGGTATTGAGAGAGGTATACAATGTAGGGATTGAACATTAATACTATTAAATTTATTCATGCTTGCTAGCTCTGTAAGTAGCCTTCGCATACATGAACAAAGATGCCAAACTAAGTTACAAATAAACTCTTGTAATAAAAAGACCCAACAACATGCCATGGTCCCGGAGCCCTTGCGCTCACCCTTGAGCAGACCCGGGTCCTAGGCCAACCCAGCCCTTAAGAGGCCTGTGCAGTAGTTTCTCTGTTCTCAGGAGCCTTGTCCTTCATCCAGGGATCTCTTTGCTGTGAAGTGAACTAATAAACTGGACTAGTGGAACAACTATCTATCATCTCTGCTTTCAGTGGCTTTACCAGGTTTGGTTGCATGGAATGATGGTGAAGATTTTACCCAGAGACATGAGCTGAACACGTACTGTACCACGCTCCATCCTATGAGTTTTAAGTATGCATCCCTAAGATGTCCCAGGGACAGCCAGACTAACTGCTTAAGAATGCACTTGAAATTGCACAGGAATAAACGACTATGTAAACATGCATACTTGCTCTATGCTGGCATGACACTAGCACGTGCTTTCCAGGAATACTATAGCATGACTTGCTCACCTTTAAAAACAGAACACAGGGGCAGGGAGAGAGTTCTGTGGGATGAGTACTTGCTTGGCAAGCACAAGGTCCTGAATTCCATTCCCTGGTGCCACAAAAAGCAACAACAATAACAAAATAAACATAACATGAACACCAGCAACTGAAATTTAATTGTAATTAAAGTGCTTTGTTTTTTGAGTTAATATTAACTATAATTATTCATCAATATCATTTTATTGTGTGCTTTAATATGGCTGTGGAATAACTTACAATTTTTGTCCTAGCAATTGTTTCAGATTTTGTGGGCTGCTTTAAGTAGGTTTTTTTTTTTTTTTTTAGATATTCCTATATTCCTCTTATTAATCTTTGTACATAGAACAACTTCTGGTCCATATTTTTACTTTGAATATAAAAGGCATTCAATTTCTATAGTAATTATATTCATTTATAGAACAACTGGAAAGACAAACTTGCCTTTACACTTTAGGAAATTTTAGTAAAATCAAAATTAAATATGAATGGCTACACTACTGAAATTAAACATACAATCTTCCTTGGAGAAAACCCACATTAAGCAATTTGGGTCCGCAGGGTCCTACTTGGACAGTATGTTCGTGCTCTAATTTCATTGCATTACACCTCAGAGGCTTAAACATGGGCTTCTAATTGCATAATCTGTGACTACTATGAAGTTTAATACAGTAGTACTTATTATTATTATTTAGATAAACTGATTTTAACATAATAACATTGCACATAAAATTAACTCTCAACCACAAAAACCAGGTGATAAATTACATCTAGAAATTTGGACGTGAATATTTCAGTATCTTTTCATCAGTTAATTTTCTCTTGCTTGCATTTGCTATAAATGATACATTAGCAGTGAAGATTCTGGAAGATTAGAGTTTTGCGTAAGAGATACCTCATTCATCTCAGTGCTCCTGCTTCCTTTTCTAATGGATTTGCCCTTGCCTAGATTATTTGTTCCCCCCACTTGAAATCGAACCCAGGATCTTGATTTTACCAGGCAGACACTGTGCCACTGAGCTAAATCCATGGTCCCACTCCAGGTCCTTTTTGACTCTTATCCCCAATGGCAGGTTCCCTTCTCCAGTGCATGTGATTTCACAACCCTATGAAGTAATTTCACTCTTTGCACCGCTAATGCGAAATATGACATATCATGGGAATCATAAGTTACATCTGAGCCTGGACAGATAGAACATTTAGGATTCTCTAGAATACTTTGAGATATTGTGATTCTGCAGCCATTGCTGTGGTTGAATAATATTTCCCCTGTTATTTCTCACTTGATCCTTGCTGCACAAGGTCTGACAAGGGTCTTCCATAGATGCTCCCTTTTAGAGAAACATAATGCTGACTTTGGTGCTCGTTTTATTTATTACCTATTAACAACTAGTATTTTCTACACTACTCAATTCTTTTAAATTTTTTAATAAATATGGCGTTCATTGTCTTCCTTCAGGACTTGGCGCTGGAAGTGATTCACAATATTTAGATCTCACTGTGCACACAGAATGAGGGCATATGATGAAAATTTTATGCTACATATTAAAATTCAAGAAATTACGCGAGTTTCCATATAAGCTCATATGCATACACATCTGCACTAGAATGGAAGACAACATCTGTTTTCCATTAAATCTATTCCATGCTGCTAATTAACTGCTGAAGCCAAGCTTATGTTCAGGAAGTCTTTCTGATAATTTATCAAGTTTGCATATATACTAATATTATTTCAGTTGTGAATTATTTTCAAAGTGAGTTATTCAATTTTTACAAAGATATAGGAATTTAAAATAGTTATAATCATCCATCCTTGATGCATTGATGGATAAAACTACCGAAATGTTACCCTGAGTTTTGTCACCTTGTTGGATTTCCTGCAGTGTCTCAGCTAGTTTTCATTTTCTCAACAGTAGGCAGATTACACATATGCCTTATCTTGCAAAGTTCTAGAAAATCAAACTAAAATGTTCAGTATTTAATTAGCACATTATTTTATATGTCTTATAGAAATAAAAAGGTTGAACTGTTGTAGTTGCAAGTACTAGTTACAGTAGGTATTTATAAAACTTGACTGGGCAAAGTAATTCTCCAAAGCACCTATCTCTGGTATTAGTAGGATGTATATTTACATACTGATAGTTTAAGAGGAAGATGATACACATGCAATGTAAGCTCCTATGCAGCTCCTTAAAGAGTAAAATTTAAAGTTTATACTGTGCAATAAAATATAATGTGATGAAAGGAAAGAGAGAGACAGAGAGAGAGAGAGAAAAAGAGAAAAAGAGAGGGGAGGGAGAGAACAACAGTGACAGAGAAAGAGAAAGAGACAGAAGGTCTAAGTCTGATAAAATCCTGCCAACACATTAGAAAGAAAAAGCAAAAAGTGGTCATACAGTCATGTAGCCCCCAGATGTCCCTCTTCATGTTTAAGAAAGATGAATTTAAAAAATATTTTAGTATTATAAACAAAGCAATGGAACAACAGTCTGACTCGAATGCTTCTGAAATAATCCATTTACCTCTAAATTAAAAACATGGAAAAAGTGACAAGTGCCATATCTTGCATATACTTTTAAAAAGTCTCACTTATGGCACACACGTTTTTTATGACAGCCTATCAAATTCTGCCTTAAACTTTTATAGACATGTATATCCAATCACAAAGACAAGACACTAGTGGGGACAGTTGATTATATATACTGAAGAAGACCGCTGCCACATTTTTGCTGATTAGCTAAACAAGATGTTTTTCCTCAGCTGAGTATACCCACGTGTCGTACTTGAGACTGTCACGTGCCTTGGAAGAGCGAATACGCTCAATTATGCAGTCATTCAGTCAATGCCTACCTTGAGTTACTGGCACAGCATGCTGAGGAGATGAACTCTGCAGCAAGGACTCCTTTGTGTAATCTTGTCCCTGCTACTAACTAGGGTGAGGCTATAAGGAAGGTGCTTTATCTCTCTGAAAATCAGCTTCTTAATCTTTAAAATTTTCATCAGTCTACTATAAGCATTAAATAAGAAAATGGGTAGAAAACTCTTTGCCTACTACATAATATATGCTGAGAACTCATAAATGGAAAAGATTACTGTTGCCTTGGTATGTTTATAATTTTCTTAGTGTTTCTCTTATATACTTTCTTCATTTATAATTTCATAAAATACTGCTATTTGAAATATTTAAGAAATCATGGAAATCTGTAATGCAATTGTAAATCTCATGGCTTTTGTTTATGAATTTTAAAGCAAACAGAAACGAACAATTTTACAAAATGTTACAATTTAAAAGGTATATATGATGACTACAGAATTCTACTGGCATTGGCTACTTAATGTGCTCCTACTTATGTTTTCTTCAGTATTAGAAAAGGTGCTTTTGTGGTTTACAGCAGTTTGCATGGCTACTCTTTGAAGTGTAAAGAGAAGTATATAGAGGATCAATGATACTAGAAATATAGATATTTACAGGCTCAGGAACAGAGATGTAAGTGGTGTGTGTGTGTGTGTGTGTGTGTGTGTGTGTCTGTCTGTCTGTCTGTCTGTCTGTCTGTATCTGTGTCTGTCCATCTATGTGTGCGAAAGAATCCATTTACCCACCATGCGTTTGTTGTATCCTCAGCATCAGTAATCACAGTATTCCCAAGTTACCGCTGGTTTTGTGCTTTGAATCACTTTTCAGCATGTTCTCAGCAGAGGTTGATTTAGAAAACAATTCTTCTGTATTGTTTCTGCTTTCACACAATTGACCACAGCAGAGGCACTGGATGCAGGGCAGCCCATCTGCTAAGGTGAGGCATTTGTGTTCACGGAACAACAAAGCTCCATGCGCCTCATGTGTTTAAGCCTCACCACTTCAGGGACTTTCGCAATTTCATAAAACCAGAAAGGGTGTGGACAACATTGCTAGCTAATTCAGTCAATTTTGACTATTGATTCAACTTTTAAAAAATATTCTAAATAGTCAAATTTGGGCAGAGTGGGCCAGTGAGATAGCTCAATCAACTAAACACATGCTTTGGCAAGCGCAGGGACCAGGCTCCAATCCCCAGTCCTGCATGCTGCAGCAGCCCTGTCCACCAGGTGCTCTGAGATGGTGAATGAGTCCAGGAGTGATGGCGCACCCCTGTAATTCCAGTGCTGCAGAGCTTGACAACAGGAGGATCACTACAAGTCTATCCTGCGTAGTGAGACCCTGTGCCCAACTATGTTTTTGTTTTTGTTTTTTTAAATAATTGGGCCTGGTGGAACGTGCCTATAATTCCTGGATTGAGGAGTCTGATGCAGGAAGATCCTCATGAGTTCAAGGCCAGGTGAGACCCTAACTAAAACAAACCAAACCAAAACAAAACAAAAGCCAAAAAGCCCTTAAATAATCAGGAGTTTAAATAACAGCACATTTTCATGGGTAGAATAAATTAGGCTAAAGACTACATCTGTTCATAAATGTGCTTTCATCTGGAACTCCCAGAATGGACAACAACAAATTCCTTTCAGTTTGTGTGTGCATTTATAGGATGCATGCACCCGTGTGTGTGTGTGTGTGTGTGTGTGTGTGTGTGTGTGTGTGTGTGTGTATGTACAAAGTTCTAGTGGGATCATATTCTGAAGCTTGATGTCTACTGCTGTTGAATGAATGGACAACCTTCCCTGTGCATAATATATTTTATTTCTTTGCATATGCAAGTGTACCACATACACAGAAATCAAGCTTTTCTAATCTGAAATCTACAACTATTTCAACTTGCTTTCATTGACAGAATCAGTGGTGTCACTAGGCACCAGATAAATTCATCACTTTTCACAGATCATGTTAAAGCCCTGACAATCCAAAATAGGGACATATTCTCCTGAATCTGAACTGTGGATGGAAGAATAAGAAAATTAGTGGCACATACTACTTGGAGAGACCATCTGTTTGTTCTTATATCTGGGTATAAGGCATTGTAGTAGATGTCTTAGTAACTTTTATCATTGCTGACACAAAATACCCAGCACCAGAGTTAAAGGGGGAAAGGTTAATTTAGCTCAGTTTGTAGAGATTTCAGTCCATAAAGGACTGGCTCCGAGGCAGAGTGGCTTGACAGAGGGACAACGAAGAGAATCGTTCACGGTGCCCATAAAGCTGCAAAAGTAACCAAGGAGAGACACAAGCCTCTTTTTGTCCCTTATGGTATATGTAGGCACTTGCTCTAGGGCAGTTGTAGTGTTTTTTTTCTTTGTCATTTTGAGACAGGATCTCATTATGCAGTTGAGGTTGGCCTTGAGCTCATTTTGTAGTCCAGGCTGGTCTCGAACTGACACCAATCCTCCTGCCTCAGCCTCCCAAGTGCTGGGATTACAGGCATGCACCATCATGCCTGGCTAGTACTCACAATATTAATCCCAGCATCACACACCATGCTTTCAGCTGCCTAGAAAAGCAGTCCCCATGACTGTATGAAGCCTTACAAGGGAATCTAGACAAAGACCATAAAAGTAGCAAGACCCTTCTGTAAAATCATATTTTCTTATTCTTGGAATGTTTGGAAAGTATATATTTTCTGCAAGGGAATTATCACATAATGACAGGATGTATCGTTCACTGTGAACATTGCTGGAACTTCCTACCTCACACTCCCAGCTTAAAGGAAGAGAGCTTTATTCTGCACATGCTTTTTGAAGACTCAGTCCATGTCCAGGTTAACTCCAAGGTAGAAAAATTAAGACAGAAAGGCACTGGGCTGTAGTAAAGGTGCTTAGTCTCGCAGGCAGGGAAGAAAACTGAGTTACAGCTCAGGAGCGGAAGGACAGCAGGCCACATACAGAGCCAAAGGCCCCACAGACACGGCCCGGAAGTGTTCTATTCACTTTACAAATGAGGTATGGTATGAGGGAAGCTCTCTTAAAATATACTTTATTTCTTAAAGCGGGATCAATTTCACTGAAATGTAGACCAGGAAGGACAAAGATTCCTCATGGAACCGTTATCCCTCTGGATCTACTACCTATTCCAGTATCAACATAAACTGCCTAGTAATTATACTTTTGGTACCATCACTGGATCTACCTTCACACAATATTACCACTAAAAGTCCATAGGTTTCCCAAAATTCAGTTTTAGTGATGTGCTTTTATTACAAAGGTACTTTATATACCTACCATTATAATGTCATAAAAAGTTTCACTTG
Source organism: Myocastor coypus (assembly GCA_004027025.1). Taxonomy (NCBI): domain Eukaryota; kingdom Metazoa; phylum Chordata; class Mammalia; order Rodentia; family Myocastoridae; genus Myocastor; species Myocastor coypus. The sequence goes on from PVJA010001345.1 coordinate 43,818, forward strand.
GGTAAAAATTCTGTGTTCTATTTTTTAAATCAGTGAAGTTTACTGTTGCATGTTAGATATACATAATGACCACATTCATCTTAGGGAATTTGTACCTGTGTGTGACATAATTTGATTCTGTTTTCTCATTCACTGTGACCCCTTCAATACTTCACCCCCTCCTTATTTACAAAAGCTGTGTTTCCATTTTTATTTTCTAGTTTTGTTTCATTTTCTTATCTTTTTTCTCCCTACACCCTCCTAGCTCTACTTACCATTTAATCATTGTCTTCTTTTTTTGTGTGTCTTTTTGAGACAGGCTCTTGCTATGCGGTTCAGGCTGGCCTTGGGCTCACTTTTGTAGCCCAGGCTGGGCTTGAACTCATATTGATCCTCCTGCCTCAGTCTCCCTAGTGCTGGGATTACAGGCATGCACCACCATGCCTGGCTAAACATTGTCTTCTTATTTCACAATATCTATTATAGTGCTAGCTGGGTAGCTCAGCCGATTGAAGAGCCTGCTTAGCAGATGCAGGGGTGAGGTTCCATCCTGGAATGCCCTACCGGGCCCACCCCTGGGGTGCACTGAGAGGTGGTTGGGACTGGGCCTGGTGGCACACGCCTGTAATCCCAACCCTTGGGAGCCTGAACATAGGAGGATAACTACAAGTCTGATGTACATGGGAGGCCCTGTACACCCTGTCTTTTTTTTTTTTTTTTTTTTTTTTTAAAGTCTATTATATATTTTTGTGCTCATTTATTTACACATTTAGTTCTCGGAACCAGGGATCCAACAAAAGACCTTGCACTTGACAGGCAGGCACTTGTGCTATCTCCTTGGCCCTACACATATATTTCTTTATTTTCTTTGAATGAAGGGATTTTTTAAAAAATTTATTTATTTATGTGATAGCAGGCTCAGCCTGCCCTAGGGGTGGGGTTGGGCAGCATGTGGTTCTGGGGATCTAACCAAGGTCCCTGAGGTTGCCTAAACTTTCCTAAGCAGGTGTTGTAGACCGCTGAGCTATCTTGGCTGGCCCCTACACATTTAGTTCTTGTGCTGGCAAAATAACGCAATACTTATACATGTATATGGCACAAAGCATGTGAAGTGCGGTGAATCTAGCAGCATGAGGGAGCAGAAAGGACAGAAATTGAAAACGAAGGTGAAATAATAGTCTTTGAAAAATAAGAGGAACTGAAAAAAAATGAATTAGCGTTAAAAGAAATAATACAAGGAAATATGTCCCTTTTGATTCTGAAGCCATCTAAGCACATGCAAAACTAAAGTCCAAACCTGAAAGTAAGTCATGTTAAAATACCTTGCCCAGATTGAAAACCCAGGCTCCTCCTTTCCTACAATGTAATACCTATATATATGAAAATGTGCATGGGGTGAACATCTGAACACAAGGGCAT